>JAVTVY010022703.1:0-97105 GCA_036873755.1 Hanleya hanleyi | reverse complement strand
AACTGGAACTCTAATCCATCCAGATGGCATATGCCATCCCTACCAGGGAACCCAGTTCCTAATTTCAAGAAGCTCCCTAAATGATCCATGCAGTAATTTCCTGAGATTTCATGATAAAGTTTCATGGGAAATTCAAGATGTGGCCATATTGGATTTTCGTAATGGGCCAAAAAAGTTATCTTGCACAACTGGACCGCAAGGGGAACCTGTGTAACCAATCTGACAAAGATCCATGCAGTATAATTTCCTGAGAATTCATGATAACAAATTTTCATGAGAAATCCAAGATGGCCGTCTGGTGGCCATATCGGATTTTTGAATCGGACCACAAAAGGCATCTTGCACAACTAGACCCCAAGGGAAACCCGTGTACCTAATTTGAGAAAGATCCATGCAGTAGTTCCTGAGAAATCGCGATAAAGTTTCATGGGGAAATCCAAGATGGCCACCTTGTGGCCATATTGGATACTCAAATTGGACTAAAGTACACATGTTGTACAACTAGACCCAGAGGGGGAACCAGTGTACCAAATTTGAGAAAGATCCATGAAGTAGTTAACGAAAAATGATGACAAAATTTCACTGGCAAATTCAAGATGGCCGCCATGGCAGCTATATTTGAAATCATATCAACACCACATGAACAAATTCTGGTGTACTCATTGGGGGGAGCATGCATGCCAAGTTTCAGCTTAATCGACCAAGCGGTTTCAGAGAACATGTTTACGGATGAGCTAAAAATTCATATAATTAATGTTTCCTTATATTCTAACTGTTTGTAGATAATCACAATGTCTATCAAAATTCTCAGCTGGAAGGCTTATAAACGATATCCCTATCTCTTATGACTTAGGAGAGTGAGACCGGCAAAATGGCCGCCAAAGCCAAAAATCACCAGTGGACATCCTTAATTGCCCCAAAAATTGTGATGTTGAATAATTTCCTGATTTTGGAGGTTACAATGACCCTTGACCTCAATTGTGATAAGTGACCGATCATTTTCCCCTAATGTATCTACTGACGATAAACTGCAAATTTTAATGAAATCCTGATTTTGGGGTCACACCGATCTTTGACCTTGACCTCAATTTTTGGTACAAACACAAACTATGGACAGAAACCGCCATCACATGATAGTCTGCCATTTTGGCTGGCATATAACAACATCCAGCAAAATTTCTCAACAGCAACTTGAGGATGTTAACTATTGGTTTCTTATATAGCCCGCTAGCCAATTAATATCAGTTGAACAGGTGTTAAACACAAATTAATATTGAAACGCAACTCGGAAACACCCAAATGTGGAATACTAAGATTCACCATTTCATGGCAATTACCTACCTGTCAATATTACCTCTTGACTAGCCAGGCTTTCTAAATTCATATAACATGTGCAACTGGCAATGGGTCAGAAGCCTAGTGAACAGGGTTCGTACACCTTAGGATGTCTGAAATTCCATGACTTTCCCATGACCAACTTCAGGAAATTCCATGACCTTTTCTGGCACACTTTCCCAGAAATGTCAAGATTTTTTACATTGAAATTCTTCATTGGTGGTTGATATCCTGCGAAGTCAATGCCATTATTTGGCTGCATGCCCTAATTTTATGCAAATGCCATACATAATTGAATTGAAAACGTCCCACAATAACAAACAACTGTGGATAACTGCGTAGGTCGTGAATTTGTCCGCCAGAGTTGCAAGTTTCAAGAATGAAATACAAAGAAAATATAGTCTACAAAACGAAAGAAAAATCTGCCCTCACGTTGTTGTTGAAAAGCGATATGCGTGTTTAAAACTTTGGTGCCTTACTTCCCTATTTTGAAAGTGAACTCTTCCAATTCGATTCGTCGGAAAGCCTTGTGGGATTACAACACCGGGTCAGTGGAAGTTTTCAAAACCGCAATAGGGATGATAGCCCGACAGTATTGCGACACGTGCCTGCAGTCAGTCGACCATATTTCCCGCCTAAATCTGTACCGTGATGCCGACGTTTGGTTCATTATCCATCAAACATGAAGTTAAAAGTGAAATGTCCAGCGATTGAAAATACATGCAAACTAAATGTCTAAATTTCACATGTACAAGCCAAGTCCTGCAATGATGATCGGGTTGTATAGTACATTTGACTTGTCTACAATGTCACTCGCGAGATGTCAATGTGACTGACCCAGCGATGAGATCAGGGTGCATATTTTATGTTCCTCCGCTCCATAAAGTTGATTCCTTGTTGATTATAAACTGGATTAACATGCTGTTGGAAACACTGACATCTGTCATTTTATTACATGGAAACGTCGTTCTGGATTGGTGAGTGAATAAAACGCCAGCATCAATGTCTGTTGACATCTACCAGTAGCGCAAATGAAATACTCAACTGCTACCTTGCTGCAGTCAAAATGTATGAGACACATCATACAGATCTGAAGAAATGAAATAATGGCTCCCTCGACATAGTTGTGCACAAACTAACTATTACGTCGAAGCCCTGACAGGGACAAGCAGAGGGAAGCATTTATATCTTTGTCCTTCCATATCATATGTTTATTAAAGAAAATGAGACATCAAAAATATCATTCAAATTGCCGTTAAATTATTTTCTACTGATCAAGTAGGTCCCTCAAAATGGCCAGTTGACGGGCATTTTCGCCTCCAAGCTCCTGCTAATGAGAACCCGGTTAGTGACTTCTGATCATAGTTCTATGATATGGAGAATTCGCAACAAAAAAAAACCTGAACTTTTGTATTTTATTTCTGTGTCAACGCGTATCGTTAGTCATGATTTAGTTGTACAAATTATTCTTAGTAACATATTCACTTTACTTTCAGCGGCTAGAACTCGACGACGAAAACGGGAGTGTTCAAATTTATTGTTTCACGGGTATATTGAAAATGACCCGTTTTCGTTTTATTAGGATGGAAAAAATCACAACAGGGGGAAAATCGGCCGTTTTCGAATTAAATTTGAAAGGTGAATTATCAGGGAAATTACCGTAACTATAGAAGGCATCCTGTCTGACAAGACTTGACTTCGAGATACTTTGACGGCGGTTTTAGCGAAAACTTCGTTCACAGAATAAACTCGGAGTAAAAAGCAGGTTTTGTTGATATTTCCACTCGTTTTATTTTTCCATGACTTTTGCCTCAAAATCTCTATTTGCCTGGATTTTTTATTTTCAAATTCCATGACTTTCCAGGACCTGTACGAACCCTGAGTGAAGGTTATTGACCTTGACCTATTTTATCAAGGTCAAATTCTATTCATTGCAGTATCTCGAGAGATGAGAACTTATCTCTGCTAATTTACACCACAGTACATATGCAACTGATGATTAATTATAAGCCTATCCAGGTTGACCGACCTTGACATATTTCATCAAGGTCAAATTCTAGTTTATACATTTTTCAAGGTTGTAGTTCGGCTTGCACGGATATATATTGAAGACCATAAGGCTCTTGTTACTTATACAATAACTCTACAACCATATGTCAATGCTAGTAGCAGCGACTGCAAAACCTTCCAGCCATTATAATTACTCCATATTAGAATGAACCTACAGTACAGGGCAGAAATAACTAGAGTAGAATCAAAACACGAGCGAATACTGGTGGTTACAAAAGTGTGCGCATTTTGATTACAACCGTATAGAAAGTCATCTTCATTGCTATTATACATGTAGCAACAGCATTATAGCAACCGCGATTTGCACGCAAGGGAATCGCGTTCAAAATTAAGTTATTTCTGTACAGGACATGAAACATTCAGAGATATTAGTCTCAATTTATCAGTTATTGGGATATTGCTATGGTGTATGACAGAGGTCTCCACCAAAAACAGGGCCCTCGATGGCCGAGTGGTGTAAGGCGCTTCGCTGGTGACCGCTAGCCTCACACCACTGAACCGGCACGGGTTCGAGCCCAGCTGGTCCATGTGTGAAAGTTTGTCAGTTACTTGCCGAAGGGCGGTGGTTCTCTCCGGGTACATGTACTCCAGCTTCCTCCACCAACAAAACTGACTGTGACCATATGAGTGAAACAAACTTGAGTGTGACATTAAGCCAAATTCCCTCCCTCCACCAAAAACAAGAGCCCAAGGTGCTTCAATATACACCCGTATATCTGAAATTAGACTGGACCAAATTTCAAGGTTGTTTACTAGCCTTGATTCCAATTGGTAGCTCCAGAGAAAGGTCTACAATTTCGTGCTTCCTACAATGTAACATATCACATCTTAGACTGAATGATAAACTAATATGAGCTTAACTCTTGGTAACATTGAGTTGACCTTGAATCAAGAGTCAAGAGCTCACATATCCAATGCTGAAATCGACAATAGTCAAACACAAGAAAATAGTAGTTTTCCTGCAAATGGATTCCTTTCAGGCGAGAGAATTTTTCATGAACAGGGCTGCACAAATTGCGCGAACAATAGGTTTTGTCATGCAATTTTCATTATGCGTAACCCATTTTCAGTTCACTTGAATTAGGATATTAACTGTATACAATAGTGATGGGTTATGCAAATCAGAGAAGGGTTACCCAAAAAATTTTAGCGTAACCCATATTTGGGTTAAGCAGAATTTTCAATTTGTGCAGTCCTGATGAAGGAAAAAGAAAGTGATGGAAGTAAATATTTGTTCTTGAGTTAATAAACAGGGATGAAGTTCATAAAGGACCCCTCTCCCCGTTAAATTAGTAAATGTATGGTTTTAATTTCACAACAGTTTTAACTAAATGTACCTGTTTCAAACATAGGAGACAACTCCACAGGACAAATGCCATATACATGTATGGGAGAGAACTCTGAATAACACAGAGTCCGCTCAACTTGATTCAGTTTTGGGGGACTGTGACCTTGACCTTTGACAAATTGATCTCAAAATGTATGGCTCCTCTTTGCCATGCGAGTAAGGTATCGCATGGACAACAAATGTTAATGGATGAATGGGCAGAACGCAACATCGCATTACACGACTTCGTCTTCGACAGGCATATGAAAATGTGACTTTTAATGATTTCTTGATTTTGCGGGCAGTGACCTTGACCTAAATTTTGGTACACGACACATCGTCTTCCCTCAATGTATCAATGGACACAAAAAAATCCTCGACTTACATTTTGGTATGTGACACAATTTCCTGATTTTGGGGTCACAGTGACCTTTGACCTTGACCTAATTTTTGGTATGCGACACTCCATTTCCCCCTATTGAATCCACTCACAAACTAGTAATTTTTAATGATTTCCTGATTTTTAGGTCACACTGACCTTTGACTTTGATTCTGGGGTCACAGTGACCTTGTCTATTGATCTGGGCCTAAATTTTGGTACCTGACAAAACCGCTTCCTGTAATTTCTCAATGGACTAAAAAAAATCATGATTTTTAACAATTTCACGATTTTGTGGTCAGTGACCTTGACTTTCACCTTGACCTACATTTTGGTAGGTGACACACTGTGTCCCACTAATGTATCTAATGACACAAAAAATGAAACATTTATAAATAATGTTATTGTTTATTATTAAAACAAACCCGTTGTTACTACATGCCACTTTTCCTCCATTTGGAGATCCACTGCAAACAAATTATCTCCCCTTAACGGTCCCCTGGATCGTCCGCTAGGTGGCGTGCTCTCCGCGCATGTCCCATTCTCTTTTTCTGTGCAACGGCAAGACCTGTTTATGACAAGGCCGAGCCAAGCGGGGAGGATGGGCGGGTAAATCAAACCGTAACAACGGGTTTGTTTTAATAATAAACAATAACATTATTTATAAATGTTTCATGTTTATGTCTTAAAACGACACCCGTTGTTACTACATGCCAGACTCCCAACAGTGGGGGTTGGGTAGCCGGCCTTGTGGCTTGCTTTTGGATTGAGCGGAGCACGCCCTGTTCTGATTTTGTAAATCTCATATGCCTAGTAATATCAAGATAATTCCCGTGTCGTATAGAAGCGTAGGGAACTCAAGGTATTACGAGTAGTGCGGTGAGTGGGGGAATGTATTCCGACCATCTGCCCGCATACCCGGCTAGATAATCAGATGCCATCGTGATGCCTTGAAGTCCCTTCGTCTCCGACGTGGTCTGTCTTCTATGCTTGCCGGATTGTCGGGATCTTGCTTGCATGAGCGGCGCCCCCCCTCTTTCCTGATAGGAATAGTGGATTATACACTGCAGTAGGTTCAGTGTAGCCATCCTATTGTCTGTATAGACCCGCCTGAAGATAGCATTCAGCGTGAGTTGAAGTGGCTCAGACGTCACGCTGGCTCTAATCTTGTGAGACGATGTCTTCATAAAGGAGTAGGAGCGTAGATGGTGAGTTGGTTAACCCAGACGGCAGTCTTCCTCCACCCATGTAATGATGATGAACTGTTAACGTCCGCTGATGGGTCTGTTAGAAGTGAAGAAGGAAGAAAGGCAGCTGGAACCCCTTTCTCAGTTGTATGAAGAGTGTCCCAAGCCTCCGACTGGATCTAAAAGCTCTTCTCTTCCAGCAGGTACACGAAATCTGTCAATGCTGGAAACTGGTACAGTCTCAGAATGTCTGGTCCCTGACGTGCGGAATTGTTCCAGACGACGAACTCCGGAGTTGGATGAAAAGATCTGGTTGAGCAATCTGTCATCCTGTCAAGGAACTGCATTCCACTGCGTAATGCTCTGATTGCGGAGTGAAGACTGTCATGGAGCTGTCCTGTAGAACAGAATCTTGACTACAGTTGATTAAACTGGCTCGAATGGTAGGCATAAGAATGCCCCAGTACCATATCCAACTCTTCTCGGGTGGTAACTGGCATGTTCGGTGAGGCTGTAGGCGAAGGTCATGGCAAGCCGAAACGCTGGAATCTGGTCGATTCCGTGGGTGAACTTGACAACTCTGGATGATGCTGAGGGATACCCCTGTATACTACTTGACTGGAATTCCCTGTCCTGGTACAGCTTCTGAAGGAAAGATCAGCTGTTGCTGGAACAGAAGTAGTGTTGACCATAGGTCCTCCAACATAGTACATCCTCCGGCCTTGAAGCGGCTGTACAGTAGATAGTAGCTTGCTGTTACTTCGGTTGCTGCGGGTCCCGGCGCCTCCATAGAAGAAAAATGATCTTCCGGTTGTAGTACCCTTGTAGGACTTGGAGGAAGTTGTCGGTGGTAACCCTGCAGTGATGTGAAACACATGGTGTTGTAACCAGGTATAGCTGATACTGTACTGCTAGGACCAGTGTAGATGTTTCCAGAGACTGGGATCTTGCTCCCCCCCAAACTTGACGCAGTTGACTACCTTCCAGGGGAAACCATCTTCCAACGTAGATATCCTTGGGGAAGATGATGCGTTGCTTGTCTGTCGTGGTACCCACGTGCCGGTCATCTGTTGCACGAGCAATGGACCGCTTAAACTGTGAATTCCGCATTGATGAATGTGAACTTCTCTGTCCTTAGATCCGGATCCGACATCTTCACTCTGAAAGGCGGGCGAAGATGTTCCGGGATGAGCATCGTAAGATTGCTTGTACTTGCCCTCAGGTGCAGTTGTAGGGAAGAAAAACTGTAATGAGGAGTACCCAAAGCACACCAACGCTGTGCTAGGTAGTAGTCCCATCCAATGGTGTTGATGGTCCGACTGTCGGTGCAGGTTCCCTACTCCGTGAGAAAGTCAAAGATCCATCTTATGCTTCTTATCTGGATCCTGGACTACCCTGGCTATGGCTGTCAGGAACCAGTGATGTAATTCTGTATTGAGTCAACATCATGTCTTCTACAGCACGAGCTTGCTTCTGATGGAGTACCACTGCTGGCGACTTTGTGACGTTCAACAGTCTGTCAAGATCCAGGTCCGGCTTCGGGGCCTTGAACGGTAAGTTGTCTCCGTGAAGGATGTAGCCCTATACGGACCAGGTTCCAGGAGCGCCCTCTGAGCCCTGCACTGTCGATCCATGCTGACACACAAGTCGTCTGATGCCGGAGATGGTGGACATGTAGGCAAAGCTTCTTCCTTAGACGGCTTATTCAGTCCGTAGAGAGATGCTGCTGTAAGCCTCCTCCATTACGGGTGATATCCGGACGCTGGTCGGTAAGCTGCTTGCCTTCGCCAACCGCTAGTTTGGGCATTTCAGGAACCAACTCGTGTAATGCCGCTATCCTGGCCCTGAAGGACATCTCTTCCTCGGTATTCCGTTCTACCTCCGCCCGAAGGATGGGGGTTGAAACCTGAGATGAGGATGCCGCAGAAGTGGAACGTCGTGCATGGTCCTCATCATCCGAGCCAGACTCAGCACTGCTAGAAGAATGGGGTCGAGTAATCTCCCGGGCCTCCGTTGCAGGAGCCTCTTCCGCGGTGATGGTTGCTGTCGGAGGTATTTCTGGAACGGACGTCTGCCCGCTCCGCTCCGCGGGACGGCTCCGATCCATGGCTGCATCTCCGGATTTTTTCCTTATCCCGATGCTCGGTCTTCTCTTGATGACCCGGGCTAGGGTGACGACGGGTATAAGCCCGATCTCCCGAATCCGTGCGCTGTAGCCGATGATGGGAAACCGGTGAACGACTCCTCTGCCGCCTGATGTAAGGTCGCTCTGGCGAGAAATCCCTGCAACGGCGCCTTCGAAGCTCTATATAAGATGAACGGGACCGTCGCCTCGTCCGGCACCTCTCCCAATCTTAACGTGGCACTAGGGATCGGCTTCGTCTACGAGATCTGTCTGCCGCAGTACCGGTATACGGTTCCGTGGAACGGGTATGACTTGAACTCGAAGCTGACCTAGGTCATTCTTGCTGCTCCCGTTCCCCGTAAGTCCGTGTCCTGTAGGATGCGGAGTCCCGGCGATCTGTATAAGTCCGTTCTTCCTGGGTCCGTGACTTCTCAGATGTCCGTGCTGTAACCCGCTCCGGGGTACGGCTCCGAGAACTGGTTCCAGGTTGAGGTTCCGTGGTACGGCTCTCTGTATAGGTCCGTCCAACGGCGTCTCTATGCTCTTTGTAGGCTTTAGGCTTCTGCAGCTCACGGCTTTTCTTTGTACGGTGATCCCGATCAGCTGTTTTCTTGTCGGGGTCCCGCTGTGATACCGGAGTCCGGTGACTTGGTCTTGATTTCCGGACTACCGTGGTCGATTCCTTCTGTGTCTCCGGGATACGGCTGTCCAAACTTGATCTTCCATCACCAGCGGAGGCTTGGAAGAACAGGAATCGATGTCAGATGAATCGGCCTGATCTGTACCTCTGCCAGGGCTATGACGTAGAGTCCTTCTCAGGTCAGCTGGTGCAGTCGCCGCAATTGAAGACTGGTCTAGCTGTACGTCGACCTCGCCTCTAGCAGGTGCTGTTTCCATAGGAACTGTGCTACTGGGCTGAATAACCGAGCTCGCCGAATTCGTGAAGTCCATGTCTTCATTCAACGAGAGATCGTCGAATAGGGCCTGATTAGCATAAGCTCTTCCTGTAGGTCCTTTCTTCGAATCGAGGCCGGCAGCTCTCAGCAGAATGCTTCGCCTCTCTGTAGCATACCTGCGCCCGCAGTAAAAGAGGATGACTGTGCTTCCCGATGAAGCTTGCCGTGGAAGGTATCCATGGGGCAGAAGTCTGTACTTTGGCTCTAGTTGATCTCCAGACTTCTCCAATCCCGATGCTCCGTATATCCCGATGCTCCGGGATACGGTGATGGTTGATGTACGTGCGCTGCTCATCCATCTGTGCAACGTGCTTGTTGACGGGAAAAAAACGATGAACGGTTTCTTCCTCGTCTGGTGCAAAGTCGCTCCGGAGTATGGTCCCTGTAGTGACGATTCCGGTAGGCTGGACTGTGTGAAGCCATCCGATGAACGGACCTCTCCCAATGATGACGTTCGGGAATAGAATCTCGGCGCTGTAATGATGTACATCTTCGTCTACGAGATCCACTTCGCCGTATTACCGGAACAAGCCTCCGTTATACGGTTAAAGTTGAGGTAGAAGCCGACTCACGGCATTCTAGTTGAGTCCGTTCTTCATAACTCCGTGCCCTCTTGGATGTAGAGTCCCGGGTATACGAAATCTGCTTGCCGTAATACCGGGACACGGCTCCGTTGTACGGGTAAAAGTTGAAGTAGAAGCTGACTGACAGTGCTCTAGTTGAGTCCCCTCTACATAGCTCAGAATCTTCTTGGATGTGGAGTCCCGGGTCTACGAGATCTGTTGCCGTAATATCAGGGTACAGCTCCGTTGTACGGCTCCGTAGCTCCGAGGTTCCGTGGTACGGCTCCATAGGCGGTTCCATGGTACGGGTCCAAGTTGAAAGTAGAAGCCGGCTCACGGCGTTCTAGCTGAGTCTGTTCTTTATAAGTCCGGGTCCTGTAGATGTGGAAAACCCGGTGATCTGTATAAGTCCGTTCCACTTGAGTCCGTGACTTGTCAGATGTATACACTCGGTGCGTTGGAAACATCCGTGCTGTAAACCGCTCCGTGCTATGGCTCTGGATATGCTTCCTTCCCGAGGTGCCGTGATACGGCTCTCTGTAAAGGGCCGTATATCGGAATCTGTAAACTTGTCCGTCTCACGGCGTCCCGTCTAGGGCTGTGACTTCTGTAACGGTGATCCCGGTAAACTGTATTCATGTCGGGGGTCCCGCTGTGGTGATGAAGTCCATGGTCTTGATCTCCGAACTACCGTAGTCGAGTCCGTCTGTGTCTCCGGGATACGGCGTTCCTTGAACGGGTCCCTGCTAGAAGGCTGTTCTTCGTTGGCTTGTGGAGACTTGGATAAACGGGAACTGTTATCCGGGACTCGGCTTGATCCGTGTCTGTGACGGGCCGTCTAGTAGAATCCGTGATCTGTTCAACCGATGCAGTTGCAGCAATCCGTATCGCCGTGCTTGGACTTGACTGGTCTGCACTTTGTCTTTTAAACATCCCGTTGACTGTAAGACTGTGGCACTGGGCTGTATATATGGGCTTGCCGTTGTCGCTAAAGTTGAAACATCATTAGCGCTAAGTCGAAGATAAGGCCTGTTCAGCTTTTGGTTTCTCAATAGGTCTTTTCTTCAATTGCCGGCTGCCCTGGATAGTTGACTACGTGTCGCCCAGCTAGAGTCATCCCAGTCTATACCTTCGGCACATGTAAATAGCCTATAGCATAATGTGCCGTGCATAAAAAGACAAAGAAGAAAATGTGAGTCTTTACGGAATAAACACTGACGATCAGATTCACATCTCATACAATTCTTGATACTGACTTACTTGACCAGAAAGAAACGATAAGTCGCTGGTAGGGAAAAAGAAAAAACCTTCGTTACAGCCAAGATGTAGAAGAAAAACCTGCTTCTCCGCTGGACATCTGCCAGGTCAGTCACCAGAATTGAATACGTCGCCATAGGCTAGCTATGCCAGGTCACGTCGCCCCAGTCTGCACAATACACGGCATGTTACCTGGCTGTAACACACCTGTGCCCTGCACTAAAAACGAAGAAACATGCAAGTCTTTAACTGGTTAAACTGACGACCTGATTCGTTCTTTTATTAAATCCTTAGCTGTGCGACTGTGTAGGTTCATATAGAACTCACGGGAGATAAAAAATAACCCTAGAGTGCGTCTAAAAACAATCCAAAGTTACTGTTTACAGGAGCTCTTCAAAAACAGGTCTAGCTAGCTAGACTGCAAAAGAAAAAGAGAATGGGACATGCGCGGAGAGCACGCCACCTAGCGGACGATCCAGGGGACCGTTAAGGGGAGATAATTTGTTTGCAGTGGATCTCCAAATGGAGGAAAAGTGGCATGTAGTAACAACGGGTGTCGTTTTAAGACATAAACAATGTTATTTTTAATAATTTTCTGATTTTGGGGTCACAGTGACCTTTGACCTTCGACCTTGACCTGTTTTTTGGTATGCGACACTTCATTACCCCCTATTGAATCCACTCACAAAAAATTAGAAATTTTTAATGATTTCCAGATTTTTCGGTCATACTGACCTTTGACCTCCATTTGGTATGCAACACATCATTCCCCCGTAGGGCATCCACTCACCAAAAATTTGAACTGTAGATAGAAAACTGTCAATGATTTCCTGATTTTAGGCAACAGTGACCTTTGACCTTGATCTCAATTTTGGTACGTGACACATCGTCTCCGCCTAGTGTATCCACTCACAAAAAATTGCAACTGTGGATAGAAAACGTTCACAGATATAGACCGGACACGAACACTTCAGTGCTTTCCTGTTTTTCAGGCCAGTGACCGTGACCTCTGACCTCGACCTTGATTTTGGTACGCGACACATCGTCTCCCCGTAGGGTATCCACTCACCAAAAATTAGAACTGTAGATAGAAAACGGTCCCAGATATAGACCGGACACGAGGGACGGACACACGGACAGATGGTCGGAAACCGCCATCACATAATACGTCCGCCTTTTGGCGGGCGTATAAAAATTCTGTGTCTTTTTTTAGCTTTCGCCAGTACTGTACTTGTTGAGATCTGTTATCATGAGCAAATCCCTGAAGTTATATAGAAACAAGCCGAATAGCTAGCAGGTCCCCCGCCAAGAAGCTTGTCTGGAAACTGGCTTCTCACACGCATGGGATATAATCACCATAAAAAAATTGTTTGATGTTGGATTGTTGCTAAGAGTGTGGTTGATGTGAAGGAGATATGATAATTGTGAAGGAGAACATTACAATGTGGAAGAAAGGGGTCAAGACGATACAGAAATACCATCCAGTGGAATCCTTGTGCCGAAAAAGTCTTTTGAGTTCCTAGGCATCTCACATTCCCAAGTTTGAAGTCGCAGTTGAATTGTTCTCGAGATATCGCATTCACATGGTTGGGTCAGATGAAATCTAGAGTTGGAGAACGCAGTTTTGTGACAAACAATTCCAGCCATCTTTTCACTGATGTGAAGTCGCCCCCCAAGTTTGAAGTTGATCGGTTAAATTGTTCTCGAGATATCGCATTCACAACATGGTTGGAATGGATGGAATTTAAGACCGCCCACGATGGCCATCTTGGATAATGTAGTTTGGTGAAAAAAAAAAAAAAAATCCCAGTCAACTTCTCACTGATGTGAGATCACCCCGTAAGTTTTAAGTCGATCGGTTGAATTGCTCTCGAGATATCACATTCACAACATGGTTGGGACAGAAAGACGGTCGGAAGGACAGTTGAGAAGCATTTCCATAAATAACGTACGGTACTTAAATAACATCCTGTAGTGCTTTTACCGATTTAACTGTCGGGACTTTTTAGTCTCAGTGACCCAGTTGCGGTGGTAACAACCGTTGTTCCATTTAAAAATCACAATTTTCTTGGTACCTCATTTGTGGTTTGGCACCAGAAGGATTTCCACTTTCTTTACATTTTTCTTACCGGTTTACATTAATAAACAAAGGGTTAACATATTTCACTAATGGTTTCTTGCCCACAACGACCGATCGTTGTTCGTTAGTCCAGTCCGAATTTGTGCTTTGAATGATAAGCAATTTAGGATCCACGATACCCTGATCTGTTACTGATTTAAAGACGTCCTCATTTAGGTTTTGGGTGGGGTTTTTTTCATAATTTTTTTTTCTCCATTTCTGTAGTCAATGAGGTAGTCCGGTAAACAATTGGAAATGTACCATTCTCCCTAGCTCTGAACAAACACAATGGTACTACAGTGGCACCAACATTGAAACATGTATATAGTTGGGGAAAATTCAGGTATTATTTAAAACTGGGACAGGCATCCAAGAGCTATTTTCCTATGTACTTTTCACGACAAGGGGGCAGGGGGATCAACAAATGGTACTTTCGTAGATTTTCCAACTTTGTAAAAATTCAGAACCACTTCTTGGCCACAGAACGGCAAAACAAAAATGTCGAATCATTTTCCAGTTACAAGACAGGACAACTGCTGTTGTATTTGACATCGTCTAGTTTATTCACATATACAGATCAATACAGATCGTTAAGAATTCAATTATAATAATTAAACCGTAATTTTATCACCGAGTAAAATTTTACCCAGTACAGACACACACGAGAAATTGATAGAACCATGATTGTAAATAACCTACATTTTAGGGGGGCAAAAACGCTTACCTAATCATCCTCGGAAGAAACCAAGCATTTCAAGAGAAGTCGAAAAGCACATTGACATGTACCATTATAAGACATGTTGAAGTTAAAATGGAGCTAAATTGTGATTGGTATATAAACTGGTGCCGTAAGAATGAAAATGGTAACGGAACAAACAATGGTAAGTCGTAAACAACGGTAAATCGTAAATCATGGTAACTAGTCAAATGATATCTATGTGCATGAACTTTTATTTCCACTCGTTAAGGGTTCGGGCATTTTTTTTTTACTGCACGAAAATGAGCTATTAAGTAACTTAAGGGAACCAACATGGACTTTTTATGTCAATCGCTGTGAACATTGCATATAACATTCCAATAATATGGTCTTCAGAAAGCAATAAATCTAATCTGTATACTATATATATATATATATATATATGAGAACTAGTATCTTCCTCAGTATTGTGCTTTTCCCATCATAGTAGATTGAAAATTGGTCCTAAATTCCTACAAAAATGTGAGATTTATTATATAAATAACAATTGCCATACAAGATGGTAGTTAATGTAATTTCTGGTGACTGAAACTTGGATTGAAATGAATTACACTGATTAATCCATCTCTCAGATGACTTGCATCGAGAGACCAAAACCAAAGATTCAACATTCGATGCCCACTTCTGGCTATTTGTTGACCAAGTTGTGGTTGTATTTATAGAAAACAATGTCAAAATTTTGAGAACGTTTCCCTCCGCCAAGCATTAATAATGGTATGAAATGCTCCCAGTTACAACTGTTAAGTCATAGGAGAACAGCCATGAAGGCACAAAAAATGGCTACATAGGCGACTCCGAAAAACAGGTCAGGATTTAAAGTTCAGCTACAAAAAGTCGTGCATTTTACATTTTACACCGTGATGTTAATGAGGAATGAATATATAGCTGAAAACAGTGCCCCCTAGTGGCCGTGTTTGTCCATGTACATTTGGGCAAAGAACAGCACATTTATGCCCGAGATGAACCTCCGAATTAATAACACTTTTGACAATATTATAAAATCCAAAAACTGGAACATACCTTTAGTAACATGAAAATTGCAACAAATCAATGCATGCCCCAACATTTACATACAGAGATGTGGACATTAAATACAGTTATTTTCACCAATTTGTAATGGGTTGGAATACAAACACTCCTCACCAATCCATCTATTGCACATTTCCCCTTCCATTCATTGCACACGAATCACATGAAACAAACCCTGTTGGTGGAAAAAAAAAGGTAACCTGCGAAATAAATAAAGTAACACCACCGATAGTGGACCCAGGGATTTTAACAACAATAATAAATTAAACATGGGTAATGTTGTATTGGGTTAAAGCTTTGTAATAATGCTACAGACGACATTCCAGTTGTATCCAAGCTATTCAACTTGGCACAAGAAAGCCTTCGTTACAGCCAATTCAACACCGAAGCTTTCCTTCCAAAATTGGGTATAGATTTATCTATCTGTTCCAGCCATCAAT
This sequence comes from Hanleya hanleyi, assembly GCA_036873755.1. Taxonomy (NCBI): domain Eukaryota; kingdom Metazoa; phylum Mollusca; class Polyplacophora; order Lepidopleurida; family Hanleyidae; genus Hanleya; species Hanleya hanleyi. The sequence goes on along the minus strand of JAVTVY010022703.1, from coordinate 81,561 downwards.
AATGATATCTGTTCCAGCCATCAATAATGATATCTGTTCCAGCCATCAATAATGATATCTGTTCCAGCCATCAATAATGGTATCTGTTCCAGCCATCAATAATGATATCTGTTCCAGCCATCAATAATGATATCTGTTCCAGCCATCAATAATGATATCTGTTCCAGCCATCAATAATGATATCTGTTCCAGCCATCAATAATGATATCTGTTCCAGCCATCAATAATGATATCTGTTCCATCCATCAATAATGATATCTGTTCCAGCCATCAATAATGATATCTGTTCCAGCCATCAATAATGATATCTGTTCCAGCCATCAATAATGATATCTGTTCCAGCCATCAATAATATCTGTTCCAGCCATCAATAATGATATCTGTTCCATCCATCAATAATGATATCTGTTCCAGCCATCAATAATGATATCTGTTCCAGCCATCAATAATGGTATCTGTTCCAGCCATCAATAATGATATCTGTTCCAGCCATAAATAATGATATCTGTTCCATCCATCAATAATGATATCTGTTCCAGCCATCAATAATGATCTGTTCCAGCCATCAATAATGATATCTGTTCCAGCCATCAATAATGATATCTGTTCCAGCCATCAATAATGATATCTGTTCCAGCCATCAATAATGATATCTGTTCCAGCCATCAATAATGGTATCTGTTCCAGCCATAAATAATGATATCTGTTCCAACCACAAATTGTGACTTTAACACCTTCAGCTCCACGTATAACAATTCCCAGCTTCAATATCAACTGCTTATCTACAGCATGGCCCAAGTTGTTTGACCTTCTCCTCCTAAGCAGTATAAGACAAGGTTTTGTAACTGTCCATACTATCGGACAAGGTCTGATAACTGTCAGTACTACCAGGCAAGGTTTGATAACTCCGTACTATCAGGCAAGGTTTGATAACTGTCAGTACTATCAGACGAAGGTTTGATAACTGTCAGTATTATCAGACAAGGTTTGATAACTGTCCATACTATCAGACAAGGTTTGATAACTGTCAGTACTATCAGGCAAGGTTTGATAACTGTCAGTACTATCAGGCAAGGTTTGATAACTCCATACTATCAGGCAAGGTTTGATAACTGTCAGTACTATCAGACAAGGTTTAATAACTGTCAGTACTATCAGACGAAGGTTTGATAACTGTCAGTATTATCAGACAAGGTTTGATAACTGTCCATACTATCAGACAAGGTTTGATAACTCCATACTATCAGGCAAGGTTTGATAACTGTCCATACTATCAGACAAGGTTTGATAACTGTCCATACTATCAGGCAAGGTTTGATAACTGTCAGTACTATCAGACGAAGGTTTGATAACTGTCAGTACTATCAGACAAGGTTTGATAACTGTCAGTACTATCAGACAAGGTTTGATAACTGTCAGTACTATCAGACAAGGTTTGATAACTGTCAGTACTATCAGACAAGGTTTGATAACTGTCAGTACTATCAGACAAGGTTTGATAACTGTCAGTACTATCAGACTAGGTTTCATAACTGTCCATACTATCAGACAAAGGTTTGATAACTGTCAGTATTATCAGACAAGGTTTGATAACTGTCCATACTATCAGACAAGGTTTGATAACTCCGTACTATCAGACAAGGTTTAATAACTGTCAGTACTATCAGACAAGGTTTGATAACTATCAGGCAAGGTTTGATAACTGTCAGTACTATCAGACAAGGTTTGATAACTCCGTACTATCAGACAAGGTTTAATAACTGTCAGTACTATCAGACAAGGTTTGATAACTGTCAGTACTATCAGGCAAGGTTTGATAACTGTCAGTACTATCAGACAAGGTTTGATAACTCCGTACTATCCGGCAAGGTTTAATAACTGTCAGTACTATCAGACAAGGTTTGATAACTGTCAGTACTATCAGGCAAGGTTTGATAACTGTCAGTACTATCAGACAAGGTTTCATAACTCAGTAAGGTTTGATAATTGTCAGTAAATGAATTTCAGTGAACATGTAAATCAAATTTGATGTCTTAGTTGTACCTATTCAGCTTCATTCTACAGGAAATTTCTGGACCAATCACAGGAGCAGTACATGTATCTAACCAGGACCACTGGGTGGCACCACCTTCAAGGACCACTGGGTGGCACCACCTTCAAGGACCACTGGGTGGCACCACCTTCAAGGACCACTGGGTGGCACCACCTTCAAGGACCACTGGGTGGCACCACCTTCAAGGACCACTGGGTGGCACCACCTTCAAAGACAGGTAACCTTGCTGATAACCGTTCTTGCATCATCAGAATGTTCGCGATGATTCAACAAAGATGGCATTGCAATGGCAACGTCACAATGCTGGGATACACTCATTTAATCCAGGCTATCCGATATAAAAATTTGAAACATTAAATTGAGCCGTTGTTGCTTTGAACATAAATGCCTGGATGGTAGGATTTCTAACCAGTGGTAACTACTATAAATCAAATTACATTTAAATGAAATATCATGTACAACTAGCTCAAAATATTCTTCCATGCTGAAGCGTAGGCAGAAACAAAATTTACAGAGTGGGTCACGGGTCAGTAAATAGTGGGTCACGGAAGCGTAGGCAGAAACAAAATTTACAGAGTGGGTCACGGAGCAGTACAGTGGGTCACAGGTCAGTACAGTGGGTCACAGGTCAGTACAGTGGGTCACAGATCAGTACACAGTGGGTCACAGGTCAGTACACAGAGATCTAAATCTGCAGTCATCAGCCTCTTTGGTCTAACTTTTATATCGTTCTTGTCATAATCTGGAGTCTGACGGGTAGACAGAGAGGGAAAAGTTGAGAACAGAGTTAGCCAGAGACCCGTAATTTCAAATTTAGACAGGCAAAAATTTGAAAATTGAACATGGGCGATATAGGAGAATGTAGACTGTCCAAATTTGACAAAATGTGATATTCGGACAGGCAGTTTCAAATCCTGGCTAACTCTCTTCTGTAATAAATCTCCATAAAAACATTCTACATGCGAAGGTTCACATTCATATATTTTCTTTCAATACAAGAGGGAGAAAAAAGGAATAAATTACAAAAAATAATCATGTAATCAACGATCAATTATTTAATCCCTATTAAAATGCTGACATTGTACGAATCAACGTTCAAGTACCTGAAAACAGGTTTCTTTCAACAACTTGAGAGTTGTACAATGGCTTTGACCTCATTTAACATGTTTAATAATGAGAGGATATCAAGGCTTACACGATGCCGGAATATCTTAATCAGTTTCAACAATAAAGTGTTAACCTGTAATAAGGTTATGTGTTATTTGGACCGGCAGTTTTCAAATCCTGACTAACACCCTGGTTAACAACACAATCACATGGGTTCTGCTTTCAAACGGGAATGCCGCATAATAATAATGCCAAATTATGAACCCGATTCCTCTTTAAAGTAAGGGTAATGAACTGATCAGAGTAACACAGACTTATTTATCTATCCCTCAACTATTTGTTTCAATACAATACATGTATAATGCCTCAAGGAATAATAATTCACTGTGCCGGGTATTATATGAGGGAATAATGAATGTGAATAATAGTTTCTGAACTATTTCTCTCAGGTACCAGGTAAAGGAGTGTTTGTATACACTGATGGGTCAACCAATCAAAATCCAGACTCGGAGTTAAAAAGAGTGGCACCCATAACAGTTTTCGGACAATTGTATGATGTATCATGTACAGTGTAGATTGGGTGCAGCTTGTATCAATTCAAGTTCACAACATAGGAGAGCGCAAAAACAGTCTCTTGTGCCAAAAAACCCCAAAACCCACGGTTATCTTGTGAACACAATCATGGCCTGGTGTCAAAAAAACATCGCCATTTTGTGCACATTAAAATGGTTTCTCCGTGCACAGAAACATGTTGTCTTTTGTACAAAAACATGGGTCTCTTCTAAATACTGGGTATTGGGAGTAATAGAGGGACCAACATATGGCAGGGGTTGAAATGTTTTTAAAAATTACCTGTCTCTGCTGACTGCCTCCTCCAACAGTAGTTTGAATGCTCTAACGATACAAAATAACGTTGCTTTTGGGTTTTGCAATGTTGTTGCATAAAAATGAAAATAATATCTTCCAATACAAGTACACAGAGGCCTGCTTAGTTTGTGTATAATTCATAATGCATTAACTGGCAGTTTTCCTGCATTCAGTATGTAAGTTTTTGAACAAAACTGAATCAACCACGTGAAAAATTTGTTTCCTTAATTATCTAATGGTTTCATTCAAAAACTATCTGTCAAAGACAGGTGAATAGGTGTTAATTTCGACCCCTGTGTGGAAGGGTATAACGTGCGTTGTGTGAGGGAGGTAACCCATGGAACAGTCAATATAACTATAACAATGGAAATGAGGAAAAAAGAGTGAAACTGAAATATATGATATAGAAAAGCGTGAATACTTATATACATATAATATACAGACATATACAATGATCACATTGACGATCTGGGCCGGCCCCATGGTAAACCTCTTCTATAATAAATTTCGATCAAAACATTCTACATGCGCAGGTTTACATTCATATATTTTCTGTCAATACAGAGAGAGAAAAAAAGGAATAAATTACGAGTACTGATTCAATCCCTATTAAAATGCTGACATTGTACGAATCAACGTACAATTACCTGAACACGGTTTCTTTTAACAGCTTGAGGGTTGTACAATGGCTTTGACCTCATTTAATGACGAGGGGACATCAAGGCTTTTACGATGCTGGAATATCTTAATCAGTTTCAACAAGTGTTAACTTGTAACAAAGCTAGAACATATCCCTGTCTGGAAAACTTACTGTTCCAACCAAAAATGTCAGCTTATCAGGTGAAGTTAAAGAGTTCATATTCGCCTATTTCAGCAATGACCTGCTAAAGTGGTCTACTTCCGCAATGACTTATCAGTGGCCTGCTCCATCAGTGGCCTATTTCAGCAATGATCTACAACAGTGGCCTACTTTAGCAATGACCTGCTAAAGTTGTCTACTTCCGCAATGACTTATCAGTGGCCTGCTCCATCAGTGGCCTTATTCAGCATGACCTGCTGAAGTGGTCTACTTCAGCAATGACTTATCAATGGCCTGCTTGAGTAATGACATACAACAGTGGCCTACTTCAGCAATGACCTAAACAGTGGCCTGTATCAGGAATAATCTACAACAGAGGCCTACTTCAGAAATATCTGCTGCAGTGGTCTATTTCAGCAATACCAGCTGCAGTGGTCTATTTCTGCAATAACTTATCAGTGAACTGCTTCAGCAATGACCTACAACAGTGGCCTACTTCAGCAATACCTGCTGCAGTGGCCTACTTCAGCAATACCTGCTACAGTAGCCTACTTCAGCAATGACCTGCTACAGTGGCAGACTTCAGCAATGACCTGTTAAAGTAACATAGGTGTGAATAAAAATGCTAGTTTCAGGGAGATAATGCCCCTTCTTCAAACAGGATATCAGCCAGCCATTTTCTTTTTCAATCCCCCGACTGAAAATGTTTTCCAAATGTTGGCACAATGTTGATCCAATTCAGGTTTAATGCATGAATTTGATGAAGAGATCAATTATGGGGAAATAAGGCCTACATGTAATGATCCGTCATGTGGTATTGACTTTGTTCTAGAAATTACGTGATTCAGTGAGAAAATTACACATATATGTAGAGGAGTGGAGAGTATGTGTTTCAACGAAGACTTGCGGGGCAAAAAAAATCAAAAAATCCATAAAACTCCATGAGATCAAAATTGAGCAAATGAAAAAATATAATCAATTACATTACGTGTAACATAAAACCGACAAAAAAGATGCCCAATATACCTTAAGCAGATAGGCTAGCAGTGGGTCACCCACATGAGTGATCAAAACTAAATAAATAAATAAATAAATAAACTGAAACAGTTCATCAGAAACTCAAGAAACACCCGTGTCCGGACTGAGATTACATTCCATGCTGTCTGTGTATTATTGAAGCTGATCAAAATGCTGAATGTGTCCATCTTCTCATTACATTTACTCTCAGAGCTCAGTTTACCTTGCCACCATATTACATTACTGAATATGATATATGTTGCTAAGGGAGAATATGCACAAGATGCTAATATTGATGAGAGGCCAACAGTGAAAGTGAAAACAGTTCATTATGTTACCTGGAGAGTGGTTTCTAGTACTACAGCAGTAATTCAGTCAAGTAAAATCTCACACTGAAGTGGGTTCAGTATTATCTTGACATCCTACACTGAAATGGGTTCAGTATTATCCTGATATCCTACATTGAAATGGGTTCAGTTTTATTCTGACATCCTACATTGAAATGGATTCAGTATTTGGATATCCTACATTGAAGTGGGTTCAGTATTATCCCGATATCCTACACTGAAATGGGTTCAGTATTATCCTGACGTCCTACACTGAAATGGGTTCAGTATAATCCTGACATCGTACACTGAAATAGATTCAGTATTTGGATATCCTACATTGAAATGGGTTCAGTATTATCCTGACATCCTACATTGAAATGGGTTCAGTATTATCCTGACATCCTAACTGAAATGGATTCAGTACTTGGATATCCTACATTGTAGTGGGTTCAGTATTATCCGGACATCCTACATTGAAGTGGGTTCAGTATTATCCTGACGTCCTACTATCCCGACGTCCTACATTGAAGTGGGTTCAGTATTATCCCGACATCCTACACTGAAATGGATTCAGTATTTGGATATCCTACATTGAAGTGGGTTCAGTATTATCCGGACGTCCTACACTGAAATGGGTTCAGTATTATCCGGACATCGTACACTGAAATGGATTCAGTATTTGGATATCCTACATTGAAATGGGTTCAGTATTATCCGGACATCGTACACTGAAATGGATTCAGTATTTGGATATCCTACATTGAAATGGGTTCAGTATTATCCGGACATCCTACATTGAAATGGGTTCAGTATTATCCTGACATCCTACACTGAAATGGGTTCAGTATTATCCTGATATCCTACACGGAAATGGGTTCAGTTTTATCCTGACATCTTACATTGAAGTGGGTTCAGTATTATCCTGACATCCTACATTGAAGTGGGTTCAGTATTATCCTGATATCCTACATTGAAATGGGTTCAGTATTATCCGGACGTCCTACATTTAAGTGGGTTCAGTATTATCCTGACATTGAGTGTCTGGGCTCAAATTGCATGTTGTCTACATGACTGAATATCCAATGAAGGTTTTGACTGACCAGATTCAATTTCACATTAATTTTTGGAGTCCGAGAACAAAAGAGAAATCTCAGTCAGTTGAACAAAAGAGGAAAGAAAAAGAACAGACAAACGAATAAATTTGGTTTACGAAGACAGCGTTATTACCATTGACTTATCGGAGAAACAGTTGTCTACATTGTCAGACTGTCAACGGACAACTATGAGTTGTCTACCTTGATTCACACTGTACAAATCTGTGCAACACAGCAGCGGACTGCAGATAGGAATATTGTACTGGTATTAACAAATATCTTATATACATGTACACACAAACATTTTAGACCATAGGACAAACTACTGTACGACAAACAATTAATACTATATATGGGTCTGATAAGGGGGGTCCCCTCCAACACTTGTTCAACCATTACCCAAGGGTACTTTCGAAAACACTCGTCTATCAACTGCTCTCACCACACGGTTGACATTAAAGGGCTGAGATGGTAAACAGTTCATTCAAATATCTGCTCTCTGATGAGCATGCCGGGAGAACACCAACCACACTAGGAATGATCTAACACAAGTGTTCTGTTTATACTCCGCCATGAATGAAGTGTGTGCGATTCAACGACCCCACAAACAGACAGACCCTCCTAGTTAATCATGGTATAGATCATGTAACACAGAACTTGTTCAGGGGAAAAAAATTGAATAAAATGGCTGCTTTGTCAATTGAAAAAACAGCTGCTGGTCAAGGCTCCAGGGGGGGCTGATTACTGTCCCCAGTGGTCTCCCTTGGTTCAAAGACTGGGGCCACCATTGAGACTAAAGGAATCTTCGAATGTTTATCAATCAATACATAAAAAAACACCAGTGATTCTCGACCCTTCATCGTAACACCATGGCTCGGCTCCACTAAAACAGACAAGCCCTCCAGCTCAGTACAAATGTCCGTCCGTACAAACTACTCTCTGCGTGTCCATTTGTCCTGTAGTCCGGGTGAAAAACGCATGCACACAGGGATGTCCAGTCATCCAGCCCAGCATGGACTACCTGTCTATTAACAGTCGAAAGTATGCCTCCGTTTGGGCCAAATATGCCCAGACTGGATACATGTACGAGGTAACGGCCCCCATGGAAAAGCTGTATGTTACCGGCGTCCAGTTCTTAATACACCATCCAGGATTGTGAAAGCCATAATCCTAGCTCCAACACCAAAACTTTCACACAGCTTGCAACGACTCGATCAACCAGCACAATGAAGTAGTCCTTCTAGTAGGGCAGAGTGGTGTGTGGTCCATCGGTCGCCACCAAATGCGGCCCCCTTGGCATGAATTCTGTTCTACAAGTAACCATGTTAACACTGTGCTACTGATCATGACAGCTGGGCTATGTACATACATACACTCATTATAGAACCAGCCAGCTGGTCTTCCTGCCAGCCGAGCTTCACCTGTAATACAAGAGAAATAAGAAGATCGTTATTTAGGGTAATATATGTGTGTGCTAGGGTAATATATGTGTGTGCTAGGGTAATATATGTCTGTGCTAGGGTAATATACGTGTGCTAGCCTAGGGTAATATTTGTGTGCTAGGGTAATATATGTGTGTTAGGGTAATATATGTCTGTGCTAGAGTAATATTTGTGTATGCTAGGGTAATATATGTGTGTGTGCTAGGGTAATATATGTGTGTGCTAGGGTAATATATGTGTGCTAGGGTAATATATGTGTGTGTCAGGGTAAATACAATCAATGGATCATCTTCATTTTCTCTGCATAGATCCATTCATATTATCACTTATTATATGAGCGTGGGGAGGGGGCACGAGTTGAAAATATCGCCAGTGCTGTGAATCACACTCCTAAGATTTGAAAACTGGTTTTAAGGGGTGATATCACACTTCTCTAGGTTAAAACATTGGGAGGCTTACATTTGGCAAGTGCTGTTTTTCACACTCCCGAGCAAGTTTTTAGGAGTGTGATGATGCGTGAATGTGACCACACTCCTCAAATACGAAGCTGCGCATCTGAAAACCCCTCGGCTCTATGCGCCAAGCATACATAATGTATTCAATTTGAACAGTACTACTTTGAAGACGGAAGAAACACCAAATGACAAATATTCAGATTAATAAAAATTTTGCAATTAGAAGTGGCACGCAAGGTTTCCATCCAATCAGAAAAACCTGCAGTCATTAGTTGTCTCTTGATGTTTCAAGTATAGTATCACACTGAACAGTATCAAAGGATACATAGAACAATGCATTAAATAAATTGATTAAAAATGGCAACCAAGGTTTTCATGCAATCAGAGAAAACGGTTGTGTCATTCATTGTTAGTCTCTTGATATATCAATGATATATACAAAGTCTTGCATCAAACACTTGAACAGTACAAAAGGTATAGATTTTGCATAAATTAAAGATGGCCACGTACGTTTTTCACCTAATCCGAGAAACTGGTTGTCATTAATTGTAAGTTTCTTAATGTATCGATGATGTATAGTTCCATATGAAGTACTAAAATGGTATATCAGAGATATATATCATTAATGACTTTGGATGAATTAAAAATGGTCACTAAGTACATTTCCGCCCAATCAGAGAAACCGGTACTGTCATTCGTTGTAAGCGCTTGATGCATCAATGATGTGTATCAGAAATATTGAACACTTGAACGTTATCAAAGATATAGATCATTAACGATTTTGCATAAATCAGAAATGGTCGCCAAGATTTCCGCTCAATCAGAGAAACCAGTTCTGTCACTCATCAGAAGTCTCTTGATGCATCGATGATGTATACCAAATTTTACATGAAGTACTTGAACGGTATCGGAGATAGAAATCATTAATGATTTTGAATAAATTAAAGATGGCTGCCCATCCTTCCCGCCACTCAGAGGAGCTGATGTGGTTATTCATTGCAAGTCTCTTGATACATTGATGCTATATAACAAGTTTCGTATAGAACACTTAAATGGTATCAGAGATATACAGCATTAAAAATTTTACATAAATTAAAGATGACCGGTAAGTTTTTCATCCAATCAGGGAAACAGGTTCAGTCATTCCTTAAAAGTTTCTTGATGTATCGATGATCAATACCAAGTTTCACACTGAACAGCGAAATCATATCCGACATACATACAGTTAATGGTTTCGCATACATTAAAGATGGCCGCCAAAGTTTCTACCCAATTAAGTCCAGGTTTAATTGGGTTTGGGCTCTCGAGCATATGGATGTGCTCTGCAAGTTTGGTGTGCCTAGGGTAAGTCGTTCTACAGATACCTTGGTAACGAAAAAGCTGTGATGGACAGATGGACGGGCGGACAGACGGACGTACATGACGACAATACCCTCCGGCCAAATTTTGCTGAGAAATGACTGGAAATGACCCCCCCATTCTTCTTCCAAGAGAAAGCGGTGTGGAGGCGAAGAATGTCCGGTGGCTAAGAGTGTCCGGCTCCTATCTTGTAACTCTGATAAGACATCTTTCTCCACCAGGACATTCTTATCCATCACAGTAGGATGATTTTTCCAGGAAAGAGATATATTATCTGATTATGCCTCTGACTATGTACAAAATGTCAAATGAAAACTAGAACTTTGATAATTCTAACGACGAATCCTCCCCCACCCCACATGTTACCCGTGTCCTCACCTTAGAGGGGCCCACTTTCTTTGTTGGGAGATTGGGCTTTTAACGGTTCATTCTCTGGGAAAAAGATACTAGGTTCGGTGTTCCGTCGCTTGATCTTGTTTTTGCTCTTCTTCAACATCGTGGCCTGTCAACATAGCAACGCATGATATACACACAATGAACACGGGTTAAAGAATATTTCATGGAGATATTTCAGAAAAAGTCCCTGTACAATATTTATTCTTTGTGTAAAAATATACTCGAAGTGCCAAAGAGATTTTCATATTTACTAGCAGAGAAAAGAGTAGGACGAAAGTTTATTCACAGCATTGGCTAGTCAACCGCCAAGTGAAGCTCAAAAAGGATGTATGACGTACTGCAAATTCTATCACAAATGTCAGTCTATGACCAATCTTAATATTCAATAGTCTTATGACAGCACAGCCGCATTTTAAGTGCATTACTTGCCACCAGGGAGGGGGGATATTGTCAACTTTAACCCAAGAAACAGTCCATATTTCTACCCCGCATTATGGTGCCAATCTAGTGGGAGTTCGGTAATATCAAAAGATATCCCACCAGCGTGGTGCCTGTTCGGCTGAGCCAACCAAAAAGCTCCTACCATTCTGTTCCCTTCAAAGCACTGTGAAGAGTTCTTGGGATTGGTCAACACTCACGTTAGTGCAAGCCTGCTTGATCCGTCAAGCGACATATCCATATGGGGGAGCAGATAGGATTTGATTTTAATTAGATTGGTCTATGACAATCTCACTGCAACGGTTCTCTGATTAGGTATACATTGGGTCTGAATAGTCCAGGGCTCATTTCCTTCATTGGCACATTTGCTATTCTTCAAAGTCTAATGTGCTGCATTGTTAGGGACCATGTGTATTGTTGGATATAAAGCTCCACATTTTGTTAGTATGCAACTCCTCATCTCTTAGAATAGAATACTTTATTGCACTTTTTACCCATAAGGGCTAATGGCAGTACATAAATTTTAAAACATCAATATATACAAAGTTTAAGACAAAGACAAACATTCACTTTCAGCAATTATCAGTCATGAGGACATGTTTACTTCCATTTATGAGGACAGGGTGACAGAGATCCATGTATGTCCACATTTTTTACCACCTGATTAAAAATATTGAGGTTTTTCTTGTTCAAATTTATTTTTTTTTCTGGTTTTTACTGACCCAGAGATCAGGGTGAGCTGGCATGAAAAATCTGGAAAATGACAGGTTTTTTTTACAAATTTGTGTATCATTTACATGTAGTTGTATGGTTAAAAAATTTGTCAAAACTCTGGAATTTCAGATAAATCGGGAAAATTGTGATAAATCACAATCACTGCCGACAACAAACAAGTTTTTTTTTTGCATTTTTAAATGTTTTACTACCTCATATAGTAGTCATGACGAAAAATTAATTATGATAATTGCTAGGTTAATTATGAATAATTACTTTCACTAGGTAAACGATAATTAACCTGTTGTCATGTGTAAAAATACATCCCAACTGCCCCAGTAGCCTAGAATTTTGTCAGAAAATCCATTTTCATCCCCTTTTGTTTTTTGGATAAATCACATCAACAGCGAATCCTAAACACTATATTTTTTAGATTAGCATTTATATTCGCGCAATTTGACAATGTCGAATCATAAATAAACCAATGACCATACAAGTTGATAACACTGGAATTCTTTGGCGGTAGACAAAGAGTGGAAAATTTGTTTCAGTTAGCACATTCTTCAGTTTTGAGACCGTTTAATGGTAGTGAAATTTGATGTCTATGAATCCCTGGATGAAGTCATCTGATCAGATACATATTTAGGCCTAGAACGACTGGAGTTAACTGCTGTGAAAAATTAATCTAAGTCAATCTGCAGTAATTACCTTGAGGGCAGAGCGGAGAACGACGACTTGGCCTGAAGGCTGAATCCATGGCTCCCCGTCAACTTGGACTGGAACATCCTGCAGCAAGGTGATCCGCAACTACAAACAACAAGTCAGTATAGCATCCATATTGATATACCCGAGTTATGTCCGTCTGTATGTTACAGGATAGCTCCAAACTAGTAAGGATGATTGGCTTACTCACAAAAAAGCTCATTTTTAACCAAGCATCGCGTGTATGTCACGATGTTTCACTTGACTGAACCGTCGTCTCTTAACATGCTTTTAGATAGGTCGGATGGACAAATTTTGCAGTAAAAATTAAACCATGCTTAGTTGAAGTCTACTGTTTTAGAATATGTTGCGAAATAAAGTTTGCTACCATGCTTTGTAAATTTCAGAATTTTATCAATAGTATCAAAATTCCTGTTCTCTCAAACATGTCGTTGTTGATGCTACAGATATAGCGCATTCCCCACCGATATTTTGTAACACTTCTACACAGTAAAGAATGACAGTACTGTTGAGAGATAATTGATTTTGGATGATTATTATTCCTACGAAGTAGGCTTCCATCTGCAAATTGCTGGTAGTCAGTGAGTAAGCGAGTCCATCCGAATCCTTTCGTCGGCAAAACAAGGAGAACCGTTGACATTAGAACCTTGATTTTTGGCATGAACATGCATTAGGGCATTGTTACCAGCAAGTTCTGAGCTGACCGAATTCTGATGAAAAGTTGATTTGTAATTATTTTTTTATTATTTATTTATGGCTCAGCGAGTGCACTGTCATGCCCATCGGGAACCCTTGGCTGTATGTTCCACTGTGACTTTTAAAAGTTTCTTGATACGGCATATCACATTGGACACACCGGTTATCGTAAAATCACCTAAGTTAAGCGACTTTAAGCCCGGTCAAGACTTGGATGGGTGACCTCGTGCTGTACTGCTGGGCTGACAAGTGTCCAGGATAGTAGGAACTGAGGGCGATAATAGGTGCTACACTAATGACTCCCGAGCGGTGACATCAGGGAAAGTTAATAGTACCCACTTTCAATTAGAGACTGCTATATAAATTCTCTCTCTCGAGTACACACTTAAATCATATCTACTTCGCAGGTCCTGTGACGTTAGTCACACTGCCATGTTTCAAGATTCAGAAATTCATATTTAAAGAATGAACTCTAATGAGCTCTAAAACACATGAAGTTCTTGACTGTAATTGATAAACAAATCATTCCACAGAACCACTCAATCAGTGGTCATTTAAATTTTTTTTCTCGCTGTAATTTGGCTTAATGTCACACTCAAGTTTGTTTCACTCATATGGTGACAGTCAGTTTGGTTGGTGGAGGAAGCCGCATCCTCTATCAAGGAAGGGCTTTAATACATTGAATGAATAGACTTCAGTCCATAATATATGAATATGTTTTCATCCTGTCAGTGAAAGAAAGAAATGAAATACAAAATGATGTGACCCCCTATGCGACCCCCTATGTGACCCCCTATGCGACCCCCTATGCGAGCCTCGATCATCCCTGCCAAACTGGAATCTATCATGTTCTTGCCAGTAAAGAGACGAAAGAAGAACTTACGTGACCCCCCTGGGCAAGTCTTATTCCGGTCCTCAGTCCACTGTATATCTGCCCCATGTGGACCACCCCAGTGATGCCCACCACTTCTAACATGCCATCGTAATGGTTTGGTTTGTTGAAAGGATCCTCCTTTTCTGGGCCCCATGGGTTTGCCCCAGACCCCCAGCTAAAATACAGAACATAAATGACAAAACGTGAAATGTCATAATGACTTCATAAAAGCAAATTTTCCCCAGCCAAACTATGCAATACCAACCATCTATAATTCAGTATCAACATTACCAAAGACAGGACTGCGACATGAGGCTAGCTGTATGCACAAAAACTTGCGTTGTTAATATGACCCAACCAAGCTGATGGATGGCGAGAATCGATTCAGTGTGGGCAACGGACTGGCAGTGAATTTCTTGTTATCTCTTCTATCAGTGTGTTATTACATCATCCAATGGACCATCCAGTCCTGGGGCTGTGGGCATCCATCATACTGGGGGGGTTTTTTTTTTCCACATGTACTAAGCCAACATCTCCTTTTGTCACTGTGTGTAGCATAATATCTATCTGCCATATTCTCACAAATATTTTGGCACTGGTTACTCTCAAACACTGTATCGGGGCACCTTACAGCGAGACTTAATTTGAGGGACACCATAGCACCCAAGTCATCAAAATACCGAGGCACGGTACCTTAAAGCGAGCATAGACTGTATATATTAATAAATAATATCTTATGGACAACAAATTCTTATATTTATTATATATATATATAATATTCCCACTGAAACAAATATAACTTCTTCGAGATGCTAGTCTCAGTTTGGATATTTTGCAAATTTCATGAAAACGATCATATCTCCCAACTTCTCGTAAGGTAAAATGATGTCGCCTTGATTATGTGAAGGTCAAAATAACACGAGAATTGTGAATTATTGATGATCCTCTTTGAATAGTCTCAGAGAATTATATATAATCAGCAAGAATGTTTTGGCAGGAACATCATGGATGGGAATCATGTAACACCCTTCTAGTGATCCAAAAACACAACTGAGCCGACTCCATCTCAAAGGGGTCTTGGGTGTAAAAGTTCTTCAATGGATTCAGGGTTATAGTTTCATTTTTTCCACACAACCTATAGGTTTTCTGGGTTTTAACCTCTAGGTTTAACATTTCTAGGTTTATCCAAATTGAGCACTGGGATCTTTCGTGGAATGCAAGATCTTGCCTCGATTTTAATATTTCCGAGACGGACAATTCAAAAAAATATTTCCCACCTAGAAAATGTATCGTCATGGTTACCTGAGTATGTTGAGGATTACAATGCCTTCTAATTGGGGCAGGTCGATCATCCGACCATCCACTTCTATCCTGACCACCCTATTGAGATCTTTGCAGGAACGCCGGTTCACCATCTTCCGGATACCCATTTTTAAATACACACTCTTATTATGTAACCTGAAATACACAAGAGTACAAACTTCATGATACCTTTTAAATACATTCTTACTATGTGACCTAAAATACACCGAGTACAAACTTCATGATACCCTATTTCAACCACAAAAACTTCCTACAAATTGCCAGATACCATTTAACATGAAGCTGCGCTATCCAAACCCCTCGGCTCTGAACCCCAGCTATTATAATAAGGGTGTCTCTACCAATTGATTGGCTTGTGGGAAGAAATATTTACCCATGGTATTGTAAGTAAGTTTTCCTCCCCTTAAATTAATTTGTTTCTTGAATAAATTGAAAGAGCTGTATCGATGTCTCACCAAAACAACAGTACACATGGCTAGATAAATACAGTACATGTATACTAAATGGCACATGTATGTCATTTTCAAAACAGATTTGCAAGCATTCTTTGCATTGTCTAAGAGAATAAATGAATAAATCAGTCATCCAATCAATAAATAAATGTGATAGTATACTAACATGATAATAGAAATAATATGCAAACTTAACATAGGAATTAGTGGATTTTGTTAGACAAGGGGCATAACTCTGCAAAATACTTTCTGACACGACTCATTTTCGATAGGCATCTAGTTCAGGTCAAGAGAAACAACTGTATCACGTTAGGATGTTGTATATGGAACGGTTCTGAAATTATCACAACAACAAATCATAAATGGATTTTTATTTGTAAAAAGGGGCATAACTCTGCAAAATATTGTCCGAGATGACTCATTTTCGATAGGCTTCTGATTTACGTGAAGATAAATAGATGTAACAAGTTTGGTTGCCATGCATGAAATGGTTCTGTAGATATCGCGGTAACGGATTTTATTAGACAAGGGGCATAACTCTGCAAAATACTTTCTGACACGACGCATTTTCGATAGGCATCTAGTTCAGGTCAAGAGAAACAACTGTATCATGTTAGGATGTTGTATATGGAACGGTTCTGAAATTATCACAACACAGGAAGGAAGCAATCAGAGATTGCTCAATTGTATGCCCCCCCCTTCCACTTTAATCCGACACTGCCCCCGCCATTGTTCTGTTCTTTATTGGTTGGCGGAGGCCTAATTTGGATAATTATAAAAATTCTGTTTCAGTCACTTTTTTGCCATGTCTCACATAATACATATTCCAAATATCAAGCAACAAGTGATAATACGATGCTTCGATGCAAGATGGTCGCCAGGGCTTTCGCCAAATCCGAAAATGTGACCTGGTTATGAGACCTACATTCCTTGGGAGTATATTGTGGTGAAATTATGAAGCGATCAGTGAATTTTGTACCCAATTCACTGTTTTTGGGGCAATTTCATACTTCAGGACCTATGTTGTCTGCTTTGGAATGTAGAATAACATATAATATAGCCATTTTCCTGGTTCAAATCAGTTATGGACTGAGATCCAGCTTGGACAAATAAATATATCCCATTCACTTAGGTTTAAACAAAGGGCCATAACTCTTGAAAATATAACCGAAAACAGAGAAACTTCACGCTACACACCTATGGGTCACTGACCACATATCATGCGTATTTCATACTTGTTCATACAATATTAACCAAGATCCAGCCCTACAAATCCCAATTCACAAAGATTTGAAGTAAAAAGGGCCATAACTCTTGAAAATATAGGCGAAATGTGGAGAAACTTCACGCTGCACAACTACAGGGCACTGATCACATATCCTGCAAATTTCATAATTGTTCATATAATATTCACCGAGATCCAGCCCGGACAAGTTCCAATTCACAAAGATTTGAAGAAAAAAGGGCCATAACTCTTGAAAATATAGGCAAAACGCGGAGAAACTTCACGCTGCACAACTACAGGGCACTGATCACATATCCTGCAAATTTCATAATTGTTCATACAATATTCACCGAGATCCAGCCCGGACAAGTTCCAGTTCACAAAGATTTGAAGAAAAAAGAGCCATAACTCTTGAAAATATAGGCGAAACGCGGAGAGACTTCACGCTGCACAACTACAGGGCACTGATCACATATCCTGCAAATTTCATAATTGTTCATACAATATTGACCGAGATCCATCCCGGACAAGTTCCAATTCACAAAGATTTGAAGAAAAAAGGGCCATAACTCTTGAAAATATAAGCGAAACGCGAAGAAAATTCACGCTGCACAACTACAGGGCACTGATCACACATCCTGCAAATTTCATAATTGTTCATACAATATTCACCGAGATCCAGCCCGGACAAGTTCCAATTCACAAAGATTTGAAGAAAAAAGGGCCATAACTCTTGAAAATATATGCGAAACGCGGAGAAAATTCACGCTGCACAACTACAGGGCACTGACCACACATCCTGCAAATTTCATAATTGTATATACAATATTAACCGAGATCCAGCCCGGACAAGTCCCAATTCACGGAGAATTCAGGAACAAAGGGCCATAACTCTTGAAAATGTAAGCGAAACGTGGAGAAACTTTACGCTGCACAACTGTGGGTCATTGACCACATATCATGCAAATTTCATACTTGTCCATACAATATTAACCAAGATCCAGCCCGGACAAGTCCCATTCACAGAGATTTCAGAAAAAGGGCCATAACTCTTGAAAATTATACCGGAACTCGGAAAAAACTCCACGCTGCACAACTACGAGCCACTGGCCACATTCCATGCAAGTTTCGATCCTGTCCATCAAATATTAACCGAGATATTGCCCGGACAAGAAATTCGGACGGACAGACGGATGGACAGACGGACAGACGGACAGACGGACGGACAAAGCGATCGCTATATGCCCCCCCTCTAGTTAGAGGGGGGGCATAATAACAAATCATAAATAGATTTTTATTTGTAAAAAGGGGCATAACTCTGCAAAATATTGTCCGAAATGACTCATTTTCGATAGGCTTCTGATTTACGTGAAGATAAATAGATGTAACAAGTTTGGTTGCCATGCATTAAACGGTTCTGTAGATATCGCGGTAACGGATTTTATTAGACAAGGGGCATAACTCTGCAAAATACTTTCCGACACGACTCATTTTTGATAGGCACCTAGTTCAGGTCAAGAGAAACAACTGTATCACGTTAGGATGTTGTATATGGAACGGTTCTGAAATTATCACAATAACAAATCATAAATGGATTTTTATTTGTAAAAAGGGGCATAACTCTGCAAAATATTGTCCGAGATGACTCATTTTCGATAGGCTTCTGATTTACGTGAAGATAAATAGATGTACCAAGTTTGGTTGCCATGCATGAAACGGTTCTGTAGATATCGCGGTAACGGACGGACGGACGTACGGATGTACGGACAGCCGTACATGATGACGACAATACCCCTAGGCCAAATTTGGCCGAGGGGTAAAAATCCTTTGACTACGTATTCTGAAATACACAAATACAAACTTCCTCATACCCATTTTTAAATACACACTCCTGAGTGAAATACACAAGAATACAAACATCCGGATACCCATACTTGAAAAATACTCATGATCTCCAACCCAAAATTCCATCAGTAGAATGCAACCGCTTCAGATAGTCTTCTTGTAAAACTGAAAATATGCATTACTATTACGACTAATAATGTACACATTTTTGCCATGTGAACTACAATATATCTTCTCTCTGATTATGAGAACACAAATACGGACACTATCACTAGCCTCACCTGCTATTAAATTTATCAGGATTTTCCTCTCGTGCTGTGTGAAAGTCGAGGGATAGTTCAGCATCAATGCCCAGCCCGAAATAATTGTTCATCACAAATATGCTGGTAGTATCCTCGTTCGTGTTGGCAGAGTTGGTGTCGTTAGCTATAGCGACCTTGGTCTCGTCTTGTTCCTTCTCATTGGGGTGAAATATTACAGTCCACCTGTTGAAGAGATAGGCATATGTTAAGAAAGGTCACTCTTGCATACCAAAACTCAAAAGCAGGTGGTTGTCTCCCTTGTCACAGCTCTCTATATATCATGTACGTTGTACCAGTACCAATCCAATGTACTTGTTTGAGACATGCAGCTTCACAATCAACATGTCTTTATGGAGTATTTTCTAAAAGTTTGTACTGGTATGATTACATCAGACTCTCAAGAAACGCAGCAAGGAAGCAATCAGAGATTGCTCAATTGTATGCCCCCCCTTCCGCTTTAATCCGACACTGCTCCACCATTGTTCTGTTTTGTATTGGTCTGTGGAGGCCTAATTTGGCTAAATTATAAAAATTCTGTTTCAGTCACTTTTTTCGGCATGCCTCGCATAATATATGTACATATTCCGCCCGGGGCTTTCGTCAAATGTGACCTGGTTATGAGACCTACATTCCTTGGGAGTATACTGTGGTGAAATTATGAAGCGATCGTGAACTTTGAATTTTGCATCCAATTCACTCTTTTAGGGGCAATTTCATACTTCAGGACCTATGTGATCTACTTTGGCATGTGCTTTGGACAAATAAATATATCCCATTCATTTAGGTTTGATGAACAAAGGGTAACTCTTGAAAATATAACCGAAAGCAGAGAAACTTCACGCTGCACAACTATGGGGTACTGACCACATATCATGCAAATTCCATAATTGTCCATACAATATTAACCGAGATCCAGCCCGGACAAGTCCCAATTCGCAAAGATTTCAAGAACAAAAGGGCCATAACTCTTGAAATATACGCGAAACGCGGAGAAACTTCACACTGCACAACTACAGGGCACTCTCCACATATCCTACAAATTCCATACTTGTCCATACAATATTAACCGAGATCCAGCCTGGACAAGTCCCAATTCACAAAGACTTGATGAACAAAGGGCCATAACTCTTGAAAATATATGCGAAACGCGAAGAAACTTCACGCTGCACAACTACAGGGCACTGACCACATACCCTGCAAATTTCATAATTGTCCATACAATATTAACCAAGATCCAGCCCGGACAAGTCCCAATTCACAGAGATTTCAGGAACAAAGGGCCATAACTCTTGAAAATATAGGTGAAACGGGGAGAAACATTACGCTGCACAACTGTGGGGCACTGACCACATGTCATGCAAATTTCATACTTGTTCATACAATATTAACTAAGATCCATCCCGGACAAGTCCCATTCACAGAGATTTCAGAAAAAGGGCCATAACTCTTGAAAATGATACCGGAACTCGGAAAAAACTCGACGCTGCACAACTATAAGCCACTGGCCACATTCCATGCAAGTTTCAATCCTGTCCATCAATTATTAACCGAGATATCGCGCGGACAAGAAATTCGGACGGACAGACGGATGGACAGACGGACAGACGGATGGACAGACGGACGGACAAAGCGATCGCTATATGCCCCCCCTCTAGCTAGAGGGGGGGCATAATTACGAAAATTAAATTTGTTGAAGAAAAAATAGACCACAATGGTCCACACTCTCCCTCCCCCAAGAGCAGCACCAGTTCTAGAAGATTACATAAGTGTGTCGTCATAGTTACCGATCTAGTTTAATCTCCTCTGCTTCTATCACATCCCGCAGCATGTTGAGAGGATCCTCTCCACCCGTATAGCCTGGTCCCCAACGTAACACTCTAGCTAAATCATTACCTGGAATACACAGAACCACACCAGAGAGTTACAGCAAAGGGAGACAATGTTATAATTTACTCAATTGCTCGAGAAACCAAGCTCTAGTTGAAAGATTCAAGTTGCATGACATAATATGGCACAATAGAGTGAGAGCCCCTTGTATTGCCAGCTGCGAGAAAACGTGTCTATTGCACGACTTTTCCACCTAATATGAAACTGCATCACACCACCACACCGGGTGGGAAATACGTCAGGGGGGAGTATGTGAGAGGGAGAAGTGTCCAAGTGTATGATGGTTTGATTTCAGAGGTACTCACCAGTTCCCAATGGCACAATTGCCAAGGGAGGCGACTGGCATACAGCATCCTGTCCTACATTGTCTAGGCAGGACAGCACCCACCCCACCGTCCCATCTCCCCCACATACCATGATCTTGTAATACGGCACGTTACGTGCTACATATAACCTGTGGAGTAGAATCAAGGGAAGGCTCAGTTATCAGTGTATATAGAAAATTGTACATGTCTGGACATACGTACACATTGTACAAGACCGGTCATATATCATCACACCAAACTTCAAGTTTACGGACTTATGAATACGTGTTAATATCATCTGCATGCTGTCAAGGTAAGACAACTGATGGATGGGTGATCCCTGTGGCACATTCTAAGTTTGTCAAAGCTTGTCATCAAATTGTCAGCAATAAATAAATGCAAGAGCTCTAAACCACTTCAGCACTTCCAGGACTTACTTTTCCATAAAAATCCAGGGCTTCGTGTTTAGAATTAGTGCGCGAGCTAAAAATAGCTCGCGTCAAAATATTTAGGAGAGCGTATTTGGAAGTCAGGTGAGTGGTTGCAATATAATACAACATAAAATATGTGAGCTAAAAATCACTCTCATGACCTGAATTTACGCGAGTGTTTATGTGCAGGTGAGCTATCACTTACGCTAAACACGAAGCCCTGATTTGAAATCCGGGAATCTGATTCCCGTCAGCACTCCCGCAAAATAATTCACGAGAATCCAACAAATTCCCGTGAAATTTCAGCAATCTGTATACAAATGATAGTTTTCGATTCCCACAGAGTTAGATTTTGAGACTCTGATTGGATTCCTGCAAATTTCGATGAAAAGCAAGGCCTGACTTCAGCACGAAAGAAGTTCGGAGATGACATTTAAGATAGTGAGCGGGACTGTATGATAGATATTAGGAATACGAAACGGGAGACTTTAATGATTTTAAAATGTAAAATACAAATCGAGCCTTCAGTCTTAGGGTCTCTGATACAGTACTTACCCTGGCAATGGTCCCCCAGTCTCTAGATTAAATACTTGATGTGGGTTGAGAAGGTGGCGGAATGAGGAGATTAAATCCTGACCCTGACCGCCGCCACTTTTCACATTGATAAACACGAGGAGTGGGTTAATTTGTTCTGGGATCATATGTGACTGAAAATATAAACACGGTGATAAAACAAAATAAATACACATGGAATATACAGGAATAGCATAAGGCGAATAATGGTTTCTGTTATCATACATGGCTGAAAGACGTGATTCACCACAGTCAAATATTGGAAACGAGAGGCCACAGGCACACTTTATCCCATCAGACTGCCAAAGCCCGAGAAAGCTCTAGGATTATTAAACATTCTGAAATAAAGCCTTACAACTTGAGATTTAGCAACATTCCTTGCATTACTATTTGTTTCAGCATGTTCAGGCAGTGATTAATACTTTTAAAATTTGCCCAATTTGGTGCCTTAACTCATGGCATCCAAACCCGTTAACAGGTTCAAAAATAGCCTGGATCATGATGGTCGATGATATCTCATATCATTGATGAAGAGTATGATTTGAAAATGGAGATATCGCTGATGAGCGATGCACCCCAAAGCGGTGAGGTAGCGGTAGCATTTAACACAGGAAGGAAGCAATCAGAGATTGCTCAATTGTATGCCCCCCCTTCCGCTTTAATCCAACACTGCCCCGCCATTGTTCTGTTGTTTATTGGTTGGTGGAGGCCTAATTTGGATAATTATAAAAATTCTGTTTCTGTCACTTTTTTTGCCATGCCTCACATAATACATATTCCAAGTATCAGCCAACAAGTGATAATACGATGTTTCGATGCAGGATGGTCGCCAGGGCTTTCGCCAAATCCGAAAATGTGACCTGGTTATGAGACCTACATTCCTTGGGAGTATATTGTGGTGAAATTATGAAGCGATCAGTGAACTTTGAATTTTGCACCCAATTCACTCTTTTTGGTGCAACTTCATACTTTAACTTCAGGACCTATGTTGTCTGCTTTGGAATGTAGGATAACATATAATATAGCCATTTTTCTGGTCCAAATCGGTTATGGACTGAGATCCAGCCTGGACAAATGAATATATCCCATTCACTTTAGTTTTGATAAACAAACGGCCATAACTCTTGAAAATATAACCGAAAGCAGAGAAACTTCACGCTGCACACCAATGGGTCACTGACCACATATCATGCAAATTTCATACTTGTCCACACAATATTAACCGAGATCCAGCCCTACAAGTCTCAAAGATTTGAAGAAAAAAGGGCCATAACTGTTGAAAATATACGCGAAATGTGGAGAAACTTCACGCTGCACAACTACAGGGCACTGACCACATATCCTGCAAATTTCATAATTGTCCATACAATATTAACAGAGATCCAGCCCGAACAAGTCCCAATTCACACAAATTTGAAGAAAAAAGGGCCATAACTCTTGAAAATATATGCGAAACGCGGAGAAACTTCACGCTGCACAACTACAGGGCACTGACAACATATCCTACAAATTTCATAATTGTCCATACAATATTAACCGAGATCCAGCCCGGACAAGTCCCAATTCACAGAGAATTCAGGAACAAAGGGCCATAACTCTTGAAAATATAAGCGAAACGTCGAGAAACTTTACGCTGCACAACTGTGGGTCACTGACCACATATCATGCAAATTTCATACTTGTCCATACAATATTAACTAAGATCCAGCCCGGACAAGTCCCATTCACAGAGATTTCAGAAAAAGGGCCATAACTCTTGAAAATTATACCGGAACTCGGAAAAAAAACTCAACGCTGCACATCTACGAGGCACTAGCCACATTCCATGCAAGTTTCAATCCTGTCCATCAAATATTAACCGAGATATTGCTCGGACAAGAAATTCGGACGGACAGACGGACAGACGGACAGACGGACAGACAGACAGACGGACAGACGGACGGACGGACAAAGCAATCGCTATATGCCCCCCCTCTAGTTAGAGGGGGGGCATAAATATGAAATCCAGTATTGCTGATGGTGGCCATATTGGATTAAGCACGTCCTTGAAAAACAATCCCAATCCTCCTCTCAACAATGTCAAGGCACTCCCCAGGCATGAAGTAGATCGGTTGAATCGTTCTCGAGTTATTGTCCGGACAATATCCAACTGCTTATAATCCAATATGGCTGACAGCGGCCATATTAGATTACGCACATTGCTGAAAAACAATCCCAACCGTCCTCTCACGTATGTCAAGGCACACTCCAAGTTTGAAGTTGATCGGTTAAATCGTTCACGAGTTATTGTCCGGACAAGATCAAACTGCTTAAAATCCAATGAAACCCAGTATGGCCGATGGTGGCCATATTGGATTAAGCACGTCCTTGAAAAACAATCCCAATCCTCCTCTCAGCAATGTCAAGGCACTCCCCAGGCATGAAGTAGATCGGTTGAATCGTTCTCGAGTTATTGTCCGGACAATATCCAACTGCTTATAATCCAATATGGCTGACAGCGGCCATATTAGATTACGCACATTGCTGAAAAACAATCCCAACCGTCCTCTCACGTATGTCAAGGCACACTCCAAGTTTGAAGTTGATCGGTTAAATCGTTCACGAGTTATTGTCCGGACAAGATCAAACTGCTTAAAATCCAATGAAACCCAGTATGGCCGATGGTGGCCATATTGGATTAAGCACGTCCTTGAAAAACAATCCCAATCCTCCTCTCAGCAATGTCAAGGCACTCCCCAGGTATGAAGTAGATCGTCTGATTCGTTCTAGAGTTATTGTCCGGACAAGATCCAACTGCTTATGATCCAATATGGCTGACGGCGGCCATATCAGATTACGCACATTGGTGGAAAACAATCCCAACCATCCTCTCGCCAATGTCAAGGCACACCCCAAGTTTGAAGTTGATCGGTTAAATCGTTCACGAGTTATTGTCCGGACAAGAAAATCTCACAGAATTACGGACACCGCTGTTTCTAAGTTCCCCCCCCAACTAAGTAGCGGGGGACAATAAACCATGGCTAGTATGGTGTATTCCATCTGAATTAATGACCGTTGTTATTATTCGTATAAAGCCATATATCGTAAAACCCTTTCTGCATTTTTGGACCCTACAAAAAGAAATCATTGACAGCTATATCACAGCAGAAATTGAGGTTCAAGGTTCAAGAATGCGCAAATCACTATGTTTTCAGTTTTTCAGCAAGCCGGAGGGGGGGGGGGGGATGCGTTTCCCGCGTGAATTGCTGGGATTCTGCCCCAAGTCAGAAATCCTGCATACGGGCCTGATGTAAGATTTAGTAGGAGAGCTGTTATTTTGGTACAATAAAGTTGAAATGAATTGACTGTACCTGTATATTTGGGAGTAACATGACCAAGAGACCTTTGTCGTCGAAATACCCATCCTTCAGGATGTTGAAAGCTCGCGCGGCTTTTTCTGAGTTCATATAAATGAGGACCAGGGCACCATATTCATAATATATCACATCAAAGCTGGACCACTTGTTAGCTGAAAAATACAAACATCAACACGGAATCTCAGCACAGCGCTAATTCATACTCCTCACATATCTGGTTAAAGGTTCTACCAAATACCCACTGTACACTTTGCATGAATACATACGGAAACAAGTTGATAATTTTTTCTATGAAAAATGACATCAAGTTGGAGTTTTTAACACAATAAAGCAGATGGGGTTAAAACGTACTGAAGCGTTAACCTGCGGACCCGTAACGTCAGAGTCTATTGCGATAACGTTGTACAATATCGACTAGTCGATTGTGTCAGACATTCTATTGTGACGTGCATTGCACAACAATTGGGTATGACGACATCATCAGGACATAATACATAACATGTCAGCTTTTTTGACATTGTTGGTGTTGCAATGGAAATGTTGACTAGAAATTCACTACGATTGCTCGCTACGAAAGATCGTAATCAGGCTCTGACGTCATAGGTCAGCAAGTCAGAGACTTCGCCGTTTCCAAAACGGTGTGGTAATGGAGCGTTCGAGCCCGTATTTTGAAAACTTCAACCATTCTCAGAAACAGTACACCCCTATTAAAAGACAAATATAACCTGTTACAAAAAATATGTACCCGCTCACAAAAAATTGCAACTGTGGATAGAAAACGTTCACAGATATAGACCGGACACGAACACTTCAGTGATTTTCTGTTTTTTAGGCCAGTGACCTTTGACCTCTGACCTCGACCTTCATTTTGGTAAGCGACACATCGTCTCCCCATAGGGTATCCACTCACCAAAAATTGGAACTGTAGATAGGAAACTGTCCCAGATATAGACCGGACACGAGAACCGGACAGACGGACGGAAACCGCCATCACATAATACGTCCGCCTTTTGGCGGGCGTATAAAAATCCATAGGAACAATACCTACGAATAAGACATAATATCAATTCATCAAGCCTTCAGTATAATAAAACAGGGATAGTAGGTTTCCAATGGGATAGTAGATTATCTATCTATCCCCAGGTATGTATGGCCAAGCTTGCTTGGTTCATCTTAAATCTCTGAGCTGAACATCCTATATTTGTCCTGCATTTCGGTAAACAGATCACACAGGGCTCGTTTTTCGACAGGAATCCCGATTCTCTTATCATTCCCGTAAATTCACCATACGCGAATCCAAGTGGATTCTCATAACATCAAGTCAAATTAAAAATAATTGTATACTTTTAATCCTCTTGAAAATGACACAAACTTGATTATCTTCGACGATCAGCGAAACAGGAAGTCCAAAACTCGCTCCAAGCGCACTATCCACCAAATTATCGGACTATTTGCATATATGGCAACGGAATTAAGCCTGCCATAAAGTAATGCGCTAAAGGGAGACAATTCTTCCGTAGCTGCAGTACGGGTTAACAAAGAATATTGGCAGTTCGTTGCAAATTTCTGATGCCGTCACTGTTCATATGAATCGAAGTAAGGGCTATTCCAGAAAAAAAGGTATGGGGGGGGCGGATGGGCGAGTTTTTTACTACCCACCACCCATAGAAATGAATTTACTGCCACAACAAGGACCCACAGAATTCAATTATCTAGGCATCCCACCACCCATAGAAAAAAAAAACAAAAAAACGGTTGGCCTCCTACCATGGTCGTTGTTGTTGTTTATGGAGATCACTTCCCGGGCCAATATTTTTAATTTTTTCATGGTTCGCACGGGTCCATAAAAGTTTGTAATTTTTATATTGAAAATTCAAGGCCTTGAAAGTTAGAATTTTTTCCCGTACGTCCTTGAAAGTGCTTGAATTTTACTGTAATAGGTAAGTATGGTTGGCAGTCCAGCAAAATGGAATAAAAACTCCACTGACGATCGTTGTTTCTGTCTCCTGTTGTGTTTCCCCTTTCCATCCGTCGCTCCTGTACATATGCTCTGGCCTAAACCGTGTATTACGTTTGATATCTCTATCATAGTTCATTTAAAAGACTCAGGGCCATCCTTAAAATATGTCAGTTGGCGTAACCCGCCCTCCCCATCGAAAAGCTACCAACCCAAAAGTTTTTATCAGCCATCTGTCGCCGTAAATGTTTTTTTCTTTTTCTTCAACTTCAAGCAGTCCCTGTGTAGTTATTATCATTAAATTGCGTAGGTCGTGAATTTGTCCGCCAGAGTTGCAAGTTTCAAGAATGAAATACAAAGAAAATATGGTCTACGAAACGAAAGAAAAATCTGCCCTCACGTTGATTTTGTTGAAAAGCGATATGCGTGTTGAAAACTTTTGTGCCTTACTTCCCTATTTTGAAAGTGAACTCTTCCAATTCGATTCGTCGGGAAGCCTTGTGGGATTACAACACCGGGTCAGTGGAAGTTTCCATTACCGCAATAGGGATGGTAGCCCGACAGTATTGCGACACGTGCCTGCAGTCAGTCGACCATATTTCCCGGCTAAATCTGTACCGTGATGCCGACGTTTGGTTCATTATCCATCAAACACGAAGTAAAAAGTGAAATGTCCAGCTTATCAAGGATTGAAAATACATAAAAACTAAACCTCTAAATTCCTGCAATGATGATCGGGTTGTCTACAACGTCACTCGTGAGATGTCAATGTGACTGACCCAGCAAGGGTGCATATTTTATGTTCGTCCGCTCCATAAAGTTGATTCCTCGTTGATTATAAACTGGATTATCATGTTGTTGGAAACACTGACGTTTGTCATTTTATTACATGGAAACGTAGTTCTGGATTGGTGAGTGAATAAAACACCAGCATCCATGTCTGTTGACATCTCCCCGTAGCACAAATGAAATACTCAACTTCTCCCTTTCTGCAGTCAAAATGTATGAGACACATGATGCACATCCGAAGAAATGAAATAATGGCTCCCTCGACATAGGAGTTGTGCACAAACTAACTATTACGCCGAAGCCCTGACAGGGACAAGCAGAGGGAAACATTTATATCTTTGTCCTTCCATATCATCTGTTTATTAAAGAAAATGAGACATCGAAAATATCATTCGAATTGCCGTTAATTTTTTTTCTATTGATGTCGTAGGTGCCTCAAAATGGCCAGTTGACGGGCATTTTCGCCTCCAACCTCCTGCTAATGAGAACCCGGTTAGGGACTTCTGATCATAGTTCTATGATATATGGAGAATTCGCAACCACAAAAACTGAACTTTTGTATTTTATTTCTGTGTCAACGCGTATCGTTAGTCACGATTTAGTTGTACAGAAATGATTCTGAGTAACATATTCGCTTTACTTTCAGCGGCACGAACTCCACGACGAAAACGGGAGTGTTCGAATTTATTGTTTCACGAGTATATTGAAAATGCTCGTTTTCGTTTTATTAGGATGGGAAAAATTACGACAGGGGAAAAATTGGCCGTTTTCGAATTAAATTTGGAAGGTGAATTATTAGGGTAGTCTGTTCTGATATCAAAAATTGAAAACGTCTGGAAAGTGCAAATTTAACGATGAATGACTGACTTTGCCAGATTTTAAAGACTGGATAAAAAGAGCTGAGTGAACAAGGCAGCAACTGAAGTGGAAAATCGGAATAGAAATACATACGGTTTTTAATAAACCAAATTTCTTTTGCAATAAAATAACGTAATTGAGGTGTTTTTTTTACAGTATTAGTGAAGAAATTACGGTACTTGTGATCTGATTATTGACACAAAAGTTGAATGTCGGAAGAGACGTTTACGTAAGATAGCCCGAGATTATTGGCCGTTTAATAAATGGAATAAACCTACATTTATTCTACTATATTTTCAAATGAAGCATAGATACATCTGAAACAGATCGATCCAATTTTCAGATTAATTAAAACGTAAATTGTGGATTGATGCGGATCATGTTAGGCCAAAATATACTTGAATAAAACTGGGTAAACAGGTGAGTGTATAGCCAATAAATGACAGAACAGCTGCAGTCGAGCCATATTTCAAGCCAGAATAACGATCTGAGAGAGGTAAAAGGGAATTCTTTTTCAGGTTTGAAACATTTTTTTTTTTATTTTCATGACAGTCCTGATCTCACTTTTACGAAGGCATAATACATTGACGTTGTGTTAGCTGAATATATTTTGAAGCGGGAACCGTGAACAAGCGCAAGTTTGGCCCACGTGCCATGCTATCCAAGGCTTGATCACGTGATGTTATTGCAACTCCGTATGGCGGGAAAATGTTCAACCAACACGTGGCATGTTGAAACTTTCGTTCTACTGACCCCACTCAATTCTATGAAAGTATTTTAATACATCTGTTAATCAAGGAACGAATGGATACAGTGAATTGTTAGAAAGGTCAAGCAATTCATGTCTTTCGTTTAGCCGATATTACCGGGCGGGATGAGCTCGTTCCAGCTGGGAAGATTGTATTGTCTCAGATCAGTTGGCCCTGATATGGGTCTCACATGAGTTGGCCCTGATATGGGCCTTTAAATAGTGTCAGGCGCTTGATTAATTTGCTGTTCGTTTTATTGACATAAACAGTTTGAAAAGCCCTTCCACAATATTTCCCTATGAAGAGCAATCAAGAAATTATTAGGTTTGATTCTCAATCTGAAAATGACGTAATCTGTGTTTCTTCATTAGATCGTTTATATATTTTCCCCTTTGACATCATTGGCGAAACCGGGATAGTTGGACATAGTCTTGTCGGCCGTGACAAAAATTCTGCAAGGTTTCAAGCATGTACTGCAGAGAAAATAAAGAAAATATCAGAATGTCTAAGTGACAGAATATGCTCTTGTCACGTATGTACTAATGTACGCGAATTTGTGATTTTAAATTGGCCAGGCGTCCGATGAAGCTAATCTCTTCATTGTCAGCCGATCATTGCGGTCAATTACTCGAACCTAATTTCATGGTTAAAGAGCAGGAAGAATGCATTGCTCTCCAAAGAGAGAAAATAATGATAGGAAATGCAAGAGGCAATGGATAATTCACTAAAAACGATCAAAGATGAAGAAGTCCGCCATTTAGCTTCTCGCGTCAAAAAAAGATAATTCGAACACGTCCGTTTTCCTAAAATTGGCTTGAATTGGGTACTTGAATAATCACTGTAGGACCTTGAAAAGCCATTAAATTTAATGCAAGAAAAGGCATGCGAACGCTGGTTTTTTTGCGTTTTGGTTCATCATTATCATCATTTGCTGCTGATGTCGCCAGATCAACAGGTTCGGAGTTATTCACTGTGACCGTGCCGACCGTGTCAACTGCTTTTTTGAAGCGTAAATTATGTCCTTCGTCGTTCAGATTTTTTAGTTGATCCATATCGTTGAAACCACTGCTTTGAAAATTATGCCGCCAAATTGATTGAATTTTAAAAAATTCTGACGGATTTCATATTGAATTTGATGCTCAACAGTCATGCCAGTCGAACAGACCGTCAGCAAGGTCGGAAGAAAATGGAAGCAAAACATCGCCTCGGTACTCAGCGGACAGATTTGTATATATCGCCACATGCGAATATACGACCAGCTTTCACATTATTTTGTGCTAATACAATTTTTAAGGTTCTGGGAAAAAATTTAATTCGTAAATCAACTTATTGCTAGTAACTTTACAAAAAAAATGAAAAGGGGAGACAACTCTGACAAGACCACATTCTTCCAAAGAGGGCGCTTTTTACGGAGGTGATCAGGAACTTCCAGGAAGATACGAGGGTTGCCAGCGAGAAATTACATATACAAAAGAACAGACAACACTTCGGGTAGTGTTTTAATAAATAAATGAATGAAAACAACGACCAGACATTGACACCATTGGTTTTATTTACCCACCACCCATAGAATCCATTTCTTTATTAATCCTACCACCCACAGAATTGGATTTCATTTTAACACGACCACCCATAGAAAAAAAAAAGGCTTCCCATCCGCCCCCCCCATGCCTTTTTTTCTGGAATAGCCCTAAGCACAAGATCTCTTCCCATGTGTAGATAACAATTCGTTTACCTTTTATTGCGTTTACGGTGCAGTAATTACAATTCATGTTTCCACGCACATTTTCCGGACTCCATGCTGGTTCTAAATTTTAACGATCACATATAAAGTCTGTCTGTTCCTCTTCAATAATTCCGAAAGTCACGAGTATTGATATAAATCAACATGTTTAATAGCTCACTCACATTATTGGCATTCTTGTAATCCACGACGATAAAATTGGATTCACGTGGATTCCCGTGTGACTAAATTACGGGAATCCATTTGGATTCAGGTTAAATTTGACGAAAAACGAGCCGTCACAATTCGGGTACGGTTCACAAGTTCTGTGCTACTGTTTTAGGTTACTGATCCTGTATGAACCATCTCCTCCATTACAAAACAATGTGTCTGCTTACCCATATATTATATACTTGTACATATTTTTTCAACATTCATTTCTTCTATATTCTTTTTCCTTTATTTGTCCTATATGTTTTTTTTTTGCCTACATGATACAATATAAATTAAATAATCACATGTAATCTAATTCAGAATAGCTTTCCTCCCTCAGTCGCTAGAGAGGGGCAGGCTCA
Source organism: Hanleya hanleyi (assembly GCA_036873755.1). Classification (NCBI taxonomy): domain Eukaryota; kingdom Metazoa; phylum Mollusca; class Polyplacophora; order Lepidopleurida; family Hanleyidae; genus Hanleya; species Hanleya hanleyi. Next base: position 48,848 of record JAVTVY010022703.1, on the reverse strand, counting down.
CTTAGATGATATGCCTTCTCTACCCCCCACCCCCTCTTCCAGGTCAAAACCTGGCGCGATGTTTCAGTCATTACAACTCACCTTTGCCAATAATTTCAATTAGTATTTTTTCATATTGTCTTTGAGATAGGCCTGAAGGCAGGTTTCCCACGTAGAGTGAGACACTGGGGCCGTGAGGATCCTCCTTCTCCTGAATGTAGAACCTCGTCATACGGTTCTGCCGCAAAGACTCCTACAACAAGGACAAACATAGTTATGGGTAAACCCTCTGATAATTTAATCTCCCTATCAAAATTCAATCCCCCGCAATTTTGAGAAATTATACAATCGACTATCTAATAAATTTGATCACCCTATAAAACCATTGAAAAGAAATTATGGATTATCTGTTGGATTTTAAACCATTTTGGGTTCTAATAACTTTTATCACCTCCAGACTTCACAGTGCAAAGTTTCAGTTCCTGTCCTTTAATCATTAGAGGGATTACCGTATGCTTCCCAAAAAGAGTCCAAGTTTCTATTGAAAAACGTTTCATGATCCGGTCCTCAATTCGAAGTCAAGGGGGATCACTTTTTCATGCCCAAAATTTGGTAAAATTACCTCCCTTGATAGCATGAATGACAATGGGATGTGAAGCTGGGAAAGTTGAGAACAAGCAAGTATGGAGAGACGTACTTTTCTACTTTGTTGAATAAGTTGCCAAGGCTTGTCAGTGGGAGCTAACTCTTTCTCCGTCACCCCTTTGTCGAGCAGCACTTCTATAAGGCTATACTGCCCCGCCGAGGTGTTCTGCAAGTGGAAAATTTCACAAAACGTAATTGTAATAATATAGGTACACAGACGAGTAGAATGGAACATTATACCATATTCACCTTTGTACACGACTCATTTCTCGACCCTTGATTCTGGAGAAATTGTTATATATGTATTCAGTGACAGGACAAGCAGTCCGAGTTTTCAACCCTGAACTCTCACCAGTTATTCATCTCTCTCACTTCCACAGCAGTACAAACTAGAACTCGTGGACTTCGAAAGGCTGCCGTTATACCAGAGCGTCTGAAGTCCCCCGACGTTGAAACTAATTATTTGGCTTAGCACCTTAACATTCAGTACCCAGCATGAAAAGCATTCTCGAGTGATATCCTGTGGCAAGTTATCCACAAACAAAATTTGCAAAGAATCCGTTCAGCTTTTTGAAAGTTACCGTCCAGAAGTAACTATTGTTTTGACTTGTCTTCCTGGTACTTCAGCTTGTCATCCCTACTGAAACTTTTTTTTCACCATACTGTCATGTATTCCGACTGGTTTCTCCATTTTTTTCAGGCATTGTAGAATTTGAACGCACATGTTTTTTTGGGGGTTTTTTCTCGATCGAGAGACATTGATGACACGGACAGATTTATTTCCCTCCTCTAGCTCTGCATTGCCAAGATCAATGTCCTCACTCCACGATGTTGACCATCATCCTAACGCATGGCACGATCATACGTAGAAACTTCTGCTCATAGCCATGCAGTAATGGATGATATCCGAGTATATTAGGGCATTTCCCAATTGGTCACCTCCGATTGATCCCATGAGATCCGAAATCGGCGCAATCACATTCATAAAATGAGGACACACCTCCAGAAAGCCATCGACTGAAATGATCCCTTGGTGGGCCCCGAAATGCCCCTATCACAAAATAAAAAGCATATCATTTTCCTGTGAACTGTCACCGATGTTATTAATTTAAAATAGATAAGGTCGTTAGTAATATAATTTTTCTTAAGAAAAACAAAGAAGCATGCTCCATTAGAGTGAGAACTAACATAGCTGATTCGCACAACTTCGTTTTGGTCTCGCATAGAATCCCCCAGTCTTGCGCCTCTGCACTTAAATGAGACTGATATGTCTGATGTCTGAGATGCCCAGGTCAAACTATTTAAATACAGATAATTTCAATGGCTCGTTTAAATGCGGTGGGCATGTGACTTGATGCTTCAGGAACAACTTTCGAAGAGGATTATGTCCCTCCAGAAATATGTCCTTTGCGGCTGAGAGGTGGCACCGTGTGAAATACATGCCGAGTCATAGCGATAAGCTATGGGTAGTGTTAAGTGAGACGTGAAATGCCCTTAGCAAGCTAAGATGGATGTTGACTCGGTGAACTCATTTCTCTCAACAGACTGTTCCACTATTTGGGAGTTCAGTGTAACATGTCAACAAAATGTTCAATTATGAGATTAAATTTGTTGGAATAATATTTTCTTAAATATCATAACAGCAGAGGGGTTTTAGGCACTTTTTCATCTAGGTAACTCAGATTAAAAACGTGAATTTGAAGAATTGAGTTTTTGAGAAATTTTGAACTTGAGATTTGCCCCAAACAATTGTTTTTTTTATCGATGGGAAAATGCGGTCAAACACGCGCAAAAAAAATTGTGTTATATTGGATAAATAATGAATTCTTCAAGAGATAAGGCGAGTTCCCAAACGAAAATGTTGAATTGTCGTGACAAATAATCAAGCAAGATAATTGTTGTTGTTGTTGTTGTTGCCTTCACTCGATCAACTAGCGAGTGCTACGTTAGCGTGTCTGGAGCAAGTCAAAATCCGCACGGACAACGCAACGTTCATGTTCGTGTGTTAGCTGCCCGTGTTGGCAAGCACGATTATCTTCCGATTAAAATACTCAGTGACAAGGTTTTATTCAGCTTGTACTCTCCGCAATAAAACGATCACTCCGCTTGTTCTGGTTTCATTTAGTTATCGAATTGATGTTGCCAGGCATGAACAGTCGATAGAAATATAAGCTGATCGTGCCAGATCGTGCCAGTCAATCTAGTGAACTTCATTTTATTTATCCATTAGCTTTGCCTTTCAAGCAAGGTAATTTATTCGCTAATCACAGCGCCCTCTGAACGAGCAGATCAATTACATAAAGGGAGAGCACTTCCAAGCAGCTCTCGTAAAAGTCTCACGAGAGCCCATTTAGCAGTGTGCGCAAAGACGTTTCCACGCAAGTTCTGCCTTTTTTCAAACCGGAAGTTTAGAATTTTAGATGAACAATTTGGGCTTGAAAGACAGACTTTCCTTCATCTGAGACAACCCAAATTGTTACGAATTTCCAGATCAATATCTTCTCCACATTTGGCCCTGTGACCGTAAGTCCCAACTCTGCTTTGTTTTTTCACAATCTTGCGGACAAAATTTTTCCCCCCATGAGACCAAACTGATGCTAAGGCTGCGCGCTTCGCGGCAGCCTTAATTATGGTTGCTGTTGACTGCCTTTCTTGAAATTGTTTTTGTGATTCCCGCTCAATTAATTGCCAGGGGAGATGTAATAATTCACTGGCAAATGTTTCCAGTCAGCATTGATTGAGTGAGTTAATAGAGTTTAACATCGCTTTCAACAATTTTCAGTTATATCACGACACGAGAGAGAGGGGCCGCGGTCAGAGCAGTCCTATTGCTGTTATTTCGTAGTGATGTCCCACTGAAGTATTACAGATGAGTGAGTAATGGAATAGGGTTTAACGTCATATTCAACAATTGTTCAGCTGTATCACGAAGGGGAAAGGGGAGAGGCGGGGTAATCTACTTGTAACAGAGCCGATCTAATGCTACCATTTTATCATGCTGTCCCGCTGTAATATCACGAGAAAGGCAGACATGATAGTTCACCCAGTCACATTATACAGACACCGAGCAAACCAGTCCTTGTTCTATACTCTCAACACTGAGCATGAACGAGGAAGAAACAAGTTTCATTTTTCAAGTCTTTGGTGTGACCCGGCTCTGGATTGAACCCAGCACCTACCGCTTACGTGGTCCACACTCTCTCTTATAGGCCACCGCAGTGACGTCTGAACTTCGAATCAGTAGTAACCAGTATTATGTGATCATTATGTGACCAATAGTCAATATGCGATAAATAACCAACCAGTATACATACCTCAAAGCCAAATTTCTTTAATGCTATTTCAATAACCTCTTCAGCTGTTGTGTCCTTGGTTACAGGGATGTGCCTGTGTGTAACCACTGTTCGACTGAAATGAAAATGAAAACAAACATCATGCAGAGATCCCAGTGTACTTCAGACAGCCCGGAAATTTATCCAATGGTCCCAAACCCTGATGACGTATTATATATCTCTCACTCAATCACATGATGAATTATGTATTCATTCATCTGCATGACACCTGAACACTTATCCAGAAATCTAACAATGCTTATGTAACACACAACCAATCAAATTGTCATTGGCAATGCAAAGTACATGTGCCTCAAGGCGCGAAGTCCTATATGTTAACCGATACACCAAATTAAAGCTTGTTCTTCCCACTGTGCCAGAATCTCACACTGGCAATTAAGTTGATGTCATGTTACATGAAGGAGGTGACCTGTTAATTGAATTGTATAATTTGTCATGGATGTTGGGGGCCTGCATTGCACCAAAGGAGAGAAGTGGGATTTTATTGTCATTGATGTAGGGGGCCTGCATCATCAGGTTTCAGGACAAGTAACTAAATATTTTTCTAATTGCAATAGACAGCACCCAACTTGTCCATTCTCACTTGACCAATATTATAGTGAGAGTGAATAGGATTTAACATCGCTTTCAACAGAACTTAAGTCATATTGCGACGAATGACCAATATTATATAGGACAATATTAGCATAATATAGCATAGTAGTGTTTATCCTCATATATTGCCACTCTTTCTATTATAAAAATATTAATAAGGAAACTGAAGGTATAAAGTAGACAAATGGGGTTTCTTGCCAGGAGAAGTCTTTGGAATTGATACATTTACTAATATATTTGGGACCTATGACAAGCTTTTGCCTGCTCACAACTGCCAAGCTGGACATTTTGTCATCTGGCAGTTAGAGAATCAGCTAAATGTGGTACCGGTACTGCAGGGACGTCGGTGACCTTGCAATCATGGATATAATCCTTCATTTTATGCCGATTTTGTGCAATATTTAGCGTGGTATGTAGAATACAAATAGATACTAGTCTGCCGCCATGAAACATGATAGATGGAATAGGAAGAAACTTTACGTTTGACCCCTCGGCCCTCGAAAAGCAATGTGATACACTAGATGTAATTCAACTGATTTAGTGAATATGATTTACCGTCGCTTTCAACTATATTTCAGTCATATCACGACGTTGGGTCCTATTCCTTTTCACCCGGGAACCCCATGCGTGCCTCAGTTGCCTCTTACGACAAGCTCTCTGAGGAGCTAAGGCCTATTCTTCTCATGACCTGCAGTGTGCACGACGACATCCCAGGTAAATCCCCGGAAGCCCCAAGTGTCAAACCTGTACCCTTACATTTTCGTTAAGTATTTTTCAATTCTTTTTTGACATTTACATTTCAAAATATTGTGATCTGAGAAATTAATTATCATACTTGTGGTCCTTTATCTGATTTTAATCACACTCGTTTGATAAAACCCAAATGAAACTTGCCACAGCTCATTTCATATGGGAATTCTTTGGAACTGAGACAGTCCATGTATATAGTCTCCCCACCTTATTCCCCCAGGGTAAACCTTGATATATCCCTTCTCTGGGTCCCTCTCTTTGTAACGTAGGAATATGGATGGTCTCTTCCCGTCGGGGGTTTTGAGCTGGTTCCGTATTGGTGTGTCGTCCTCAAGCTCCATCTCACCTGCAGCAGAAACTGTCACGGGAAAAAGAGAGATAACAACATCGGGGAATATAGAGAACATGAGGGAAAGCAGAGAACAATGGGAATATAGAGAACAACGCAGGAAATAGAAAATATCCTGGAAAATAGACAACACCAGGAAAAAAATCGACCATTGAGGTCCATGACCCCCGCAGCAGCAGCGCCAGTTATGGTGGACATCCACCATAACTGGCGCTGCTGCTGCGGGGGCCATGGACCTCGATGGTCGATTTTTTTTGGTCGATGATATCTCATATCATTGATGAAGAGTATGATTTGAAAATGGAGATATCGCTGATGAGCTTAACATATAATCTAATACAGCGGATGTCACCCATATTGGATAATGCACATCCATAAAACATAATACCAACTGTCCTCTCACCAATGTCCATGCACTCCCCAAGTTTGAAGTAGATTAGTTGAATCGTTCTAGAGTTATTGTCCAGACAAGATCTAAATGCTGAAAATCTAAGATGACTGATGGTGGCCATCTTGGATTACACAGGTAACTGAAAAGCAACTGTTCTCTCACCGATGTCAAGCCACACCCCAAGTTTGAAGTTGATCGGTTAAATCGTTCACGAGTTATTGTCCGGACAAGAAAATCTAAGATCCAACTGCTTATAATCCAATATGACTGACGGCGGCAATATTAGTTTATGCACATTGCTGAAAAACAATCCCAACCTTCCTCTCACCGATGTCAAGGCACTCCCCAAGTTTGAAGTAGATCAGTTGAATCGTACTCCTGTTATTGTCCGGACAAGATCAAACTGCTTAAAATCCAATGAAATCCAATATGGCTGATGGTGGCCATATTGGATTAAGCACGTCCTTGAAAAACAATCCTAATCCTCCTCTCAACAATGTCAAGGCACTCCCCAGGTATGAAGTAGATCGGTTGAATCGTTCTCGAGTTATTGTCCGGACAAGATCCAACTGCTTATAATCCAATATGGCTGACGGTGGTCATATTGGATTATGCACATTGCTGAAAAACAATCCCAACCGTCCTCTCACCGATGTCAAGGCACTCCCCAAGTTTGAAGTCGATCAGTTGAATTGTACTCCAGTTATTGTCTGGACAAGATCAAACTGCTTAAAATCCAATGAAATCCAATATGGCTGATGGTGGCCATATTGGATTTAGCACGTCCTTGAAAAACAATCCTAATCCTGCTCTCAACAATGTCAAGGCACTCCCTGCATATGAAGTAGATCGGTTGGATCATTCTCGAGTTATATTGGGAAAATTGGGAATATAGAGAACATTGGGGAATGAAGAGAAAGTTGAGGAAAATAGAGAACAAGGAGATAGAGAACATCAGAGAAATAGAGAACATATGAGAATCTAGAGAACAGCATCTTCATTTTATCCAGCCAATTTTTACATTCCCACTTCGAACCTGCTTTGATTTATCTGACCCCTTTCGGTGTTCAAAATCCAAGGTGTTGATTTCACCTATGAACGACAAACCAATCAGAACGTACACATCGATTGTGAGTAGAGTGACATCATCATCTATTTGCGGCATCCTTCCTCATAATATGGTGTTTATATTAGCCCACTATATAGGTCAGCCAATCAATAACGCTCTTATATGACCCATTTCATATTTCAAATGCTTTAAAGGTCAGTGACGTCTCGTGTCTATTTATAAGTTCTTTGAACATTGCAGGGGGCCGAAGTGGGAATATAGAGAACATTAGAGAATGCAGAGAACATAGAGAACACAGAAGGAAAACACAGGAGAAAACAAAGAACATTGGGAAAAACAGATACACAAGAATGAGAGAACACTGGAAATATAGAGAACATCGGGGGAATATAGAGAACATCGGGGGAATATAGAGAACATCGGGGGAATATAGAGAACATCGTGGGAAGTGAGAACATCAGAAAATTAGAGAACACATGAGGAACATCAATGAACACAGAGAATATTGGGAATATAGAGCAAGTTGTGGAATAAAGAGAACATCGAGGAAAATAGAGAACATCAGGGAAAATAGAGAACATCAGGGAAACACATACCAGGAGTAAATAGAGCATATCGGGCAAGTTGGAGAATGTCAGGGAAATTAAAGACCAATGGGAGATTGAAGACCATCTCACATTCTATCAGGAAACTGGATTCAAAATGGTCAATTCCTTCATGCAGATAGGAGAGAAACAATTGATCCCCCTGTATCAGTAACAATATTTTCTTAAACACAAGTCAGATAATCATGTCTACAAACTGTTTGCACAACGCCAGTAAAATCAGAGAAAATCTCAGAAACTATTCAGGAATTTAAGAACACTGGTTGGGTTTTAGAACATCTTACACAGTCATGAAATTAAAGAACATGTTAGTGAGTGAAGAATATTCAGTTTGGTGCTTTGTCCACCTACATGTATGTACGGTGTGAGGACACAAACGTGGCATACCATATTCCGAGGCCTCGGAAATGTAGTAATTCTTTGGGTCATCTGATATGTGGAATGTTTTCAGTGCTGCCTCCTGCAGGAAAGACAAAAGGAAAGACAACTCTTTAGTAATAGATAATGTAGAATATTTACGTATATATTAATATCTTCATTTCTTTTATTTATAGAATTTTTGCACAATTTTGTTGAATATGAAAATATTGAAGACAAAATCTTTTTACACTAAGCAGAAACAATGGATTTTACATCGAATAACCTAAATTTTGTTGGAATGGATCACTTTCAGGGAGACAAGGTTCAAGGGTCTTTATTGGCTAATCATTGTGCTAATGAAGGGCAGATAATTACAATAAAAGGGAGACAACACCTTACCTTTTAGATACTGATTGGATACATACATGTATATAAATGTACAATTTTAAACCTGAACTACACCATTGCATAGCCCTGTAATAAATCAGTTCAACCCTTTCTGTACCAGCTGTTTTAAGAGTTTTAGACTATCATGAAGTACAATAAACAGGAGATAATAGTTTACCCAGTTTCAAAGAAGGTAATTCAATCTAACAATATATGGTTCAGTTTGGTTTTACTTCAATCTAGGTAAACCAAGATGGTAAATCAGGGGAATACCATCTAGACGTAACACTATGAAAACTTCGTGCGAAATGTTCGCCGATATTCAACGAGATCCCATAATAATCCAATCACGACCATTTCTAGCTTTTCTCTCTGACACTGATTGACATTTACTTCACGGAGATTAACAACTTCGCGCAGCACAATCTTTTGGCATGTTCTACCCCTGACAAAGCCAGACTTTTCGGCGGGAGTAAACTTTTTGATCTTTGGATACTGTTTCAGGATAATGTTTATATATTAGACCACGTGCTACCGTGTGTAATTATTGTGGGCGTGATTTTGAAATTGTTTCAACAAGCTATCTACTCTGATTGGCTAACAATAGTAGTTTCAGATTCACACGGGATTTATATAGGGCTGAATTCAGATATAATATTCCGTGATATTGTATCTGAGTTTACCGAGATTGGGTTTTACTTGAACACTGATGATACAGAGTATGCCATTCAACCTGTTCCCCCATAATACATGTAGTATGACAAAACTATTTGTAAGTTAATTTGCTTTTATCATATGCCAAAGACAGATAATCGTATATCATATACTGTAAAACATGAAACTTTCGCGACATGAAACTTTCGCGATTTTTCAATTTAAAAAAATTCGCGACATGAAACTTTCGCAATTCTCTCTGTGCCAGAAAAAAAATTAATTTACAAATATATCATACTAATAGACATGGAAAATACACACCGGCGGCGGCAAAGTCACGTGTATTCACATATGGGTGCGCTCAGTGTGGTCGTTTCACAGTATCAACACGAGTCTAACGAGAGGCGGCGTTAGCTGTATGAAGATACAGTTACTGGTATTCAAACAGAGGTTTCCTGACTGTTGGGGCAGATTATTTCAATTCCGCTGTTTCAGACTTGAAAGGAATTCCCGTAGGTAAACAAACCCTATATCGCCAGATATTATGCAGGTAGTTGTCATTTAAACTCCGCTAGATTAAATAAATACAACACAGAAGAGCTCCGGCCGTTAGATCTCAGCGGGAATGGAGCTTTCAAAGCCGCTCTGAAAGACCAGTTCACCGCGTGGTAGAGACATATGTTTCGGAAGAGCTTAAAAGTGGAAAATCTGTATAGGATATCAAAGTTAACTTGAAACTTTTCACATTGAAACCTAAACACGCGATGTGGATGGTGAAGGCCCACGAACAACTCAGAAACAACATGTCTGCTATCCTACCGGGGTTCCAAACGGCCGGCATCAAGGCGACATACGAGGACGTTGACGATCGATTCTAGTATTATACTTGCTTCACATATGCAAGTCTTGGGACTAATTCAGCAGAATTAATTGTACTAGTATACTCGTATATTAAACTGTATCCGGTGCTTTAAACAGTCGCTTCTGATTAGAGCTTAGGTGGTGAGACCATTAAAGCTGTACAAATGTCGAAAACAATTGCTCTCATGTCCTTTCTCTGTCGTCAAGTGTTGTTGCGTTCTTGTCTTCGCCATTGTCACATGAACATGTTTCTTTCGCGTGCATGAAACTTTCGTGATTTATTCCAATCGCGAAAATCGAGAAAGTTTCATGCACGCGAAAGAAACAAGTTTTACAGTACCAGTATAATTATGATTGAGAGAAAGTTAAGGAACACATGACTACAAATAAGCATATAATGGAACCAAAGCGAGGATTACTAACCAAAATGGCTTGAGCTGGTGCTGTTTTCGATACCGTGATTGTTCGGTACATTCGCCGTTTCATGGAAGAATTGCCATCGAACACACGGATGACTTCAGCTGAAAAGAAGAAATGAAATGTACAAATAATAGTATTATTATTGAATGATCACTGGTATAGATGTACAGGAAAACATAAGACTTCAGGGTTCATACGATTACAGAAGGAAAAAATTCCAGGAGTTTTCCTCGACTTTCCAGGTCAGTAATTTTAATTTTCCAGGAGTATTCAGTACAATAAATCGCAACAAAGATGAGCAAATTAATGAAGTTCAGGAACAGTGACGCGTGGCATCAGATTGCTGGTTCTCCCAGAAGACGAAAGTGTAGTTCCTCCAGGAGTTCAACTTTATTTTGAATTATTTTCCAGAACATTCCATGTTAGCAATTAAATTCTGGGAGCTTAAAGGACTGTCCAGGAGGCGTATGAACCCTGCGAAGTAGTATGCACAAACGACTTACCATCCGTGTCTTTGTCTTTGGGGTCCTTGCCATCTTTTTCCCGCGGAGATCTTCGTTCTTTTTCGTCTTCATCGTTTTTGGATTCACCACTTGACGACCACTCTTCCGACACTGTCCGAGCTGAAGTTGAAAGACAACACTCTGGTCACAAATAATACAGATACATGCGTAAAAGATTCAGTATTATTAGATTTTGAGAATGGTCAATGACCAAGACATTGTAATTTCTCATTTAAATTTCATCAAAATTCTACCAGCTGTTTTATCAAAAGAAGTAGTTTTGGTTGTAGGAAGCTAATTATAAAAATTTGACAAAAACAAAATTGAAGCTGAAAATATTTTTGGTATAATTTCTACCATATTCTAGATGAAATATCGCATGAAACGGCATAAAACAAGGATTTATTCAGAATTACAATTTGACTGTATATCCAATAATGCAATGAAAACTCATTTTGCCTACATTTTTCCTTCCCATAGCAGATATGTGATGTTAACCACTTCTATGCCGCCTAACGAGCGAGTGAATGTGAGTGCATCAGGCACCTTCAGTTGCAAGTAGATGACAGCCAGGCTCTATTCTTTATCAGTATTAACAGGTGTATAGGTCTTTTACCAGATTTAGTATTTTTAAACCCACATGGGGAAGACGAAGTAAAATTTTGTACAAACTTGCAAATCAATACACGAGTTTGGTGCTTAACAATGATTGACCCTAAATACAGCTTTGCCTTGTTTGGAACTTTCGTGATCCTGGTCTTGACCAGGCCATGACATTTGACGCGAACAATCGTTTCGTTCGCGTACCAGTTTAATACGCAAAATGGAATTCCCGCGAACGGAAACTCGGTTACGTGCATTACTGCAATGCATTTCTTTTCATTGGTATTGTCTCGGTGTTGGCAAAGAAGGGCGAGTGATCACTCGAGCCCATTCTCACACACGCCCAAAGGCTGCCATGCATGAGATTTGTAACTCGCCCAGAAACTGAAATGCTGGTAAAAAAATATCACTTTATTCGCTTGGCAAGGTCTTGTCAATTAACACACTTGAAACAGGAAGCGGAACTAAACTGATTTGCAAGACATGCGCAGATCACTATAAAACGACGTGGTCTCGACTACAGACATATGGAGCCTACATTCTGCGACACATGCTTTCTAATAGAAGATTGGCTAATACCAAATCAAGCACTCCCATTGGTCGTCGACGGAAAACTGGTACAACCTGTGAAGTGCATCTTTACATTCTGAACATGAACCTCAGCAAAGACTACATAGACATGTCAAACCCCATGTGCTTTCTGTTTCAGTCGGCAAGAACTCGGACTGGAATATGTGAACAAACATGTGTGGTTTTCTTGTCGCGGATAGTTGTGAGATATGCTCTGAAATAAAACTAGCGGCTATGATCTAAAGTTTAAATTAAACAATAAAACTATGTTGTTTACTGACGTACATTACGGAAGGAGCTCGTGAAGACTTATGCGGAGCTCAACTTTGTTTTTATGCTTTTGTAATCTGCCAACCTCCACAGGCACAGACACCGATAGTTTGACGTAACCTAACCCAAAGGTTACGCACTTGAAATACCCCTAGCCTTTTTTCTCGGTTACGCAATGATCTCAAATGTCATGACCTGCTTGACTGTTGACTGCAATACATTTGTTTTCTACTCATAAAGGGGCTGGTATGCCCAAAGTTTGGTCAATACTGGATATACCACATGGACATCTGAAGTTCACAAATGGACAGATGAATCGATAGGTTTCGTAGTTTTAGTAATGAATATGAAGTATACTTGAAATGGGGTCAAGTTCTGAGTACTGAACTGCAGTTGATAGCATGGACATCAGCATATTCAGGGGACAGTGACCATTTGACCACAAAGTGGACAGGATTCTTTAAGTATTAAAGCAGTATATCGAGGATTCTGCCTTGTGTCACAGGAAAGTATATATTCTCAAATTTTGGTACCAATCCATACCATGGAACTGGAGAAGGACAACAAAGGTCAACCAGCAGATGATGGACATTGACATTACAATCAATAGGCTTCCCTTTTCTGCCATGAATGCGACGTATATCTGACTTCGCATGTCGTCACAATCCACATCACCGAATCACGTGGAACTTACAGACGGACAGAACTGGATATCGCATGATACAACCTTACGATAGGCATATACATGTAGGCATCCATCACATGCAATACTTGAGCAGGTGAACGAAACCAGTTTTTTTTACATGTATACACCATCTCTACAGGTACATGTGTACCGTACCACATTACAGTGAAGTTCATTTCACATACATCTACACGTACACTCACAGTTACTCCTCACAAGAACAATCCTGTACACGGGCCAAATATTAGACAATTCGCCAGTTCATATTTTTTTTTCCTCATCCGGCAGGGCCAAGATAAAGTGATTGGCCCCGATAAGCTGCCCTTCTACCATTATTGATTATTGGCCGGTTCCGTGGAATGCCACGCTGAAGGTTTGGAAGGGATACCTACAGGCCGGATTATCATACAACTCCACACACTTAGCTAATTTGTGTCAATATTTTGGTAAGCTCAGGGCAGATGCTAGTGGGTGCAGTTTAGTATTAAAGATTAGAGATGAAGTAGGCCTACGAGTCGACCATGATATAGATGTAGCAGCAATGGAACCTCAATCATGTGAATACTGTCGATATTTCGGCATAGCGAGATCTATTGAGGTGATATTAATTGTTCTGGTAATCCCTCTAATAATTCAATCACCCTATCAAAATTCAATCACCCCAACTTTGGGGACAAAGTTCAATCGGCAGTTCTTGTAAAGGACCTTGTTTCTTTAGATGGGTAAATGGCCCCAGGTCAGGTGCAATACAAAATAAAATACTTCCACTACTAAGAAATTGTTCAGTTGGCATGAAGTACAATATTATATTGAATACTCCAAAAAATTTCAAGGCACTGGGTCTCATGATTCTCGAGTAACAGGGCCGTAAAGTAATGCATTCGTTCAAAATAGGTGATTTTGAGGTGAAAACAATTCTTATTGTTCTCTGTAAACATATGAAGATAACCAGAACCAGATTTAGTCTACGGCAACGTATCGGAACAGCTTCACATGTTTATATAAAGAAATATGAGATGCTTTCGCCTCAAAATTGGCGATTTTGCATGAATGCACTACTTCCCGGTCCTGTTATTTGAGAATGATGAGACTCCGAGCCTTAAAATTTTTCTTAGTATATATTGTACTTCCTGTCAACTGAACAATTTCTTGTATATGCAATATTTTATTTTTGGCACTTCTACAGTACAAGGCAGAAATAACTTGCTCATAAACGCGAGTGAAAAAAAAAAAATTCGCGACTTTAATTTATTAATCGCAGCCGGAAAACTCGCCTAAATCGCGCAAAAAAACAAAAGCATAATCTCAACTGAAACGCGTCGACCGTACGCGTTTCAGTCGCGATTATGCTTTTGATTTTTTGCGCGATTTAGGCGAGTTTTCCGGCTGCGATTAATAAATTATAGTCGCGAAAATGTTTTTTTTCACTCGCGTTTATGAGCAAGTTATTTCTGCCTTGTACTGTACCACACCTTTTCTGGGGCCATTTACCCATCTAAACATACGTGGTCCTTTGATCACCAATCAAAATCATTGAAATAAAAAAGAACTATAAGGCTCATTAAACCTAATGGTTCATTTACCAACAATGGCTCGCCAGGAAAGGGGGACGTGGTGAGATTTTATTTTATTTTCATTTCTAGTTTAGCTGGGCACAATATATTCTACAAAGAAGAAATGTTTGAAGCAGCATGGAACCAGACACCCTCCATTCACCCCATAAAACACTGAGAAACAGGAAGATGAAAAGGTTGGAAGAGTGGGAAGGTGATAGACAGATTATTTGATTTCAACAAGAGAGTTATTAAAGCAGGAAGCTAGGTGATTGATTAGATAATACATCGCACACAATGATAGACATGATTTACACTTACCTGGTAGAGCTGTAACAGCACAGGGAAATGAAAATGAAAGTAAAACCAACCATCAGTACATGTTATACTTACACAAAAATCAACAATGCAGCACTTAACCCGCCCACCCCCCACCCCCCACACACGGTTTTCCATGCTGTGGGGGTAATAACTTGAGAGTTCGCACTTCTTCATAAAGTGCTCAGAAAGAATTTTAAACTATGCAGCATATTCTGATGTTCACAATAAAGGGCCATAACTCTGGGGAAAATCATCGAAATGGGTAACATACCTACATGATACTAAGCATCTACTATGAAAATTTAAAACTTCACCCATTAATAAGGGAGATACACCTTGGCCAATGAAGTACAATCAAAAACCGATATTGTTGATAAAGGGCCGCAACACAGACGAAACATCACCGAAACTCACCAAAATCTGACAGTGTACATTCGCTAGGTCCTAACCACCTTCCATGTAAATTTCAAAGTCCATGGAATAATCGAGATTCGGATCGGACAAGCATATATTGATGTGGATGATAAAAGGCCATCAACTTTGGGGAAATTCATCAAAACGGGCAAAAAGCCAGACAGTGCACATCTGCAAGGTACTGAGCAACTTTGATGTACATTTCGAAGTTGTGGATCAAACAGTGCCTGAATATCATTCGCACAAGCTTGGCCATACGGACAGACAGATGGACGGACGGACAAACTGATTGCACTATGCCTTCCCCCACTCTAGCTGGGCCTAACGTCAACAATGTATACTCATCAGGATAAAACCTTTACTAATGTTAAAACTGTGTACTGTAGGTTAATGAATATGCCATATAAACGGAGCCACTGAAGGAGTAAAATTACTCGCTGATCATATCGAGGGCATTACCTAGACTTAAGTTGCGCAATAATTTTAATTTTCCAGGCATATTCGGTACAATGTATTCAGCAACAAAGATGAGCAAATTAACCAAGTTCAGGAACAAATTTTGGCACAGCAACACATGGCATCAGACCGCTGGTTCTTCCAGAAGATGAAAGATTAGTTCTTGCGGTAGTTTTCAGGAGTTTAACTTTACTATTAGACATTTTGCAGGACTTTCCAGGTCAGCAATTAAATTCCAGGAGTTTTACAGACTTTCCAGAAGGCGTACGAACCCTGTATACATTGGGAAGCTTTCATAAGATCTTGGTTCTCTTGCGTCTTTTGTACACACCATTTCACCGTCTTGTCTGTATTAGTTTCATTGCAGCTTGTAGATAGAGTGGCAGTGAAAACAGGGGTTGAAATGTTCGAAAAAATGTGCCTGCATTTCTCTAGAAAATATGTCCACCTGTCTCCTCGGACAGAATGCCTGAACAATTTTGCAGTGACGATTTAAAATTATAATCCTTGCCAGTCTGATAATAAGACACGGGAAATTAACCTGTAACCCCTCATCAGAGGATATGGTACAAACCATGACCTTTTAACCTATGATATATGTATATGAAGAGGGGCTATCTCATTCTGATTTGCAGGGGGTTTATTAGAAATGTCAGGTGCTTATTTTCAGGCTTGTCCTCGACTGATATTCATCAATAACATGAGGCAGCACCTAAAAGGTGCAACAACCCCTCAGCCAGACAGTTTTAGTCAGTGTATATGGGCACACAATGAATGAAAAATGCATTTGTAAAAGCCTGAAAAATTTGGTTGAATTATGGGATGTTGAATTGGAGAACTATAATAAATAGTTTGACATATCACGTGCAAAAAATATGGCGGAAGAACAAAAATATTCTAAACAAAAACAAAAGGCTTCAACCCATTCTTGCTTTGAACCCTAATGATAATCTGAACAATAATAAAAGTCTTCCGATTTTCAGTGGGAGCCATGTAATATAGATTTTTTGATAGGAATATGAAGCTGCGCATCTAAAACCCCGGTTCATATTCCATGTAAGAATCACGAAACAATGCATACAATAGCCAAGTCTGGGGACAACAATATGTCTAGACTTGAGCCTTTTCAGCTGCACAAAGACTCAGACAATATCATCCCACATGAAGTATCTACCAAAACCCCTCGGCTCTGGGTGCCAGCCATGTACTAATTTGAAAATATCAGGAACATCAAGCAGTCAAGTGACAAATATACAGATTATCAAAAAACTTGCAATCAGAAATGGCCGCAAAGTTTTCCGTCCAATCAGAGAAACTGGCAGTCATTACTTGTCTCTTGATGTATCTAGGACGTATACCAAGCAAACTGAACACTTGAACAGTATCAAAGGATAGATCATCATTGATTTTACATAAATTGAAAATGGCTGCCAAGGTTTCCATCCAATCAGAGAAAACGGTTCTGTCATTCATTGTTAGTCTCTTGATGTACTGATGATGCATACAAAGTCTTGCATCAAACACTTGAACAGTACCAGAGGTATAGATTTTGCATAAATTAAAGATGGCAATAAAGTTTCCACCTAATCAGAGAAATTGGTTGTCATTAATTGTAAGTTTCTTGATGTATCGATGATTTGTAGTTTCATATGAAGCACTAAAATGGTATCAGATATAGATCATTAATGATTTTGCATAAATTAAAATGGTCGCCAAGATTTCCGCCCAATCAGAGTGAGCGATTGAGTGAATAGGATTTAACGTCGCTTCGCCCAATCAGAGAAACCAGTTCTGTCGTTCATCAGAAGTCTCTTGATGCAATGATGTATATCAAATTTTACATCGAGCACTTGAACGGTATCAGAGATAGAGATCATTAATGATTCTGCATAAATTAAAGATGACTGCCTATCCTTCCCGTCATTCAGAGGAACTGCTGTGGTTATTCATTGCAAGTCTCTTGATATATCGATGCTGTATACCAAATTTCATATAGAACACTTCAATGGTATCAGACATATACATTATTAAAAATTCTGCATAAATTAAAGATGGCCGCCAAGATTTCCGGCCCAGTTATGCCATTCATCAGAAGTCTCTTGATGCATCGATGATGTTTACCAAATTTTACATTGAGCACTTGAACGGTATCAGAGATAGAGATCATTAATGATTTTGCATAAATTAAAAATGGCCGACCATCCTTCCCGCCTTTCAGAAGAACTGATGTGGTTATTCAATGCAAGTGTCTTGATACATCGATGCTGTATACCAAGTTTCGTATATCTTCAGTGGTATCAGAGAAATACATCATTAAAGATTCTGCATAAATTAAAAATGGCCGCCAAGGCTTTCACCCAATCAGGGAAACTGGTTTGGTCATTCCTTTAAAGTGTCTTGATGTATAGGATAATCTATACCAACTTTTACACTGAACAGTGAACGCATAAATTAAAGATGGCCACCAAAGTTTCCACCCAATCGGGTCCAGATTCAATAGGGTTCTGGGTCACGAGCATATGGATGTGCATGGCAAGTTGTATCGATAATCTATACCAAGTTTCACATGAATTGCAGGCAAGCACCTAAAAGGTGCGTGGACCCCTCAGCCTGTTTTTTTTTTAATTAAGTAGGATCAGGGCTGCATCTAGAGCCAATTTAGTTTCGGAAAACATATGGGCGCCCAAAACTCAATTGAAACAAAAAACGAAAGTGTTCCTGTTGTTCAATTTGAAAGGATTTCTGAAGGAAATACTAGAAAAAGCCGCTGGGATCCTCAATATCGATCCGATTGCATAGCTGGGTATTGAATTTCATGTTAATAAACCTCTGTTTTGTGATTGATCAAAGGCTATTTGCGCCAAAATTCACTTAAAAAAATTGGACCCTCAATAATGAATTACGAAAAGGAATTGGGAGTTTGGGATCGGTACCTGCAAAAAATCCCTGGACACCGTATAAAACAGACATAGGTTTCACGTGAGTGGTGTGCTGGGATTACAGCATGCAAGAAAGTGTAGCTTTATCAGTGGCAATTTATGCATTGCACAAGTGTGATTACAAGTAAACACACTGATTGACACAGGCCCACCCTTATCATTTTTGGGGGGGGGGGGGCATAAACTTCAGGTATACAAACTGGTTCAAAATTGCCCAGAGTCAGGCTAAAAATGGGCTCTCCTAATCACTCATTTTAAATAATTTCCAAGGTACAGTAACATGTTTGGTGACAAAAATTGATAAAAATGTTGTACCAGTTAAATGTGTGGACACAAATATGGTTCATGCAAAAGTTTTAGGATAAAACATATGATGTAGAATAGAAGGATTTTATAGCAAAATTAAAGAAAAATGTTGTCCTTCATTCAATGAGAATCTTTCTTGTATCAGGGAACCTTCAAAATTCACAATGAAACATGCAACGAAGGGTTCCTGATGGGCATAGATAACAGTGCAAAAGCTAAGCCATCAAAAAATAATAAAAAAATAAAAAAAATTAAAAATCATGAAATAATTATAACCATCTGAAAATCTAATCATTTCATCAGTCAACATTCAGGAAGCTCTCACCAAAGTTTTGTCAGGCCCGACTTGATAGATCTGCAGATATTCAGCGGACAAGAGCATGTTGATGGGCATAGATAACAGTGCAAAAGCTGAGCCATCAATAAATAATAAAAAAAAAAATCGACCATAGAGGTCCATGTCCCCCGCTAGCAGCACCAGTTATGGTGGATTACATCCACCATAACTGGCACTGCTGCTGCGGGGGCCATGGACCTCTATGGTCTTTTTTTTTGTCGATGATATCTCATACCATTGATAAGAGTAGGATTTGAAAATGGAGATATCGCTGATGAGCTTAACATAATCTAATACAGCGGATGGCACCCATATTGGATTATGCACATCCATAAAACATAATACATGACTGTCCTCTCACTAAGGTCAAGGGACTCCCCAAGTTTGAAGTAGATCAGTTGAATCGTACTCCAGCTATTGTCCGGACAAGATCAAACTGCTTACAATCCAATATGGCTGACGGCGGCCATATTAGATTATGTACATTGCTGAAAAACAATCCCAACTGTCCTCTCACCAATGTCAAGGCACACCCCAAATTTGAAGTTGATCGATTAAATCGTTCATGAGTTATTGTCCGGACAAGAAAATCTAAGATCCAACTACTTATAATCCAATATGGCTGACGGTGGCCATATTGGATTATGCACATCGCTGAAAAAAAATCCAAACCGTCCTCTCACCGATGTCAAGGCACTCCCCAAGTTTGAAGTTGATCAGTTGAATCGTACTCCAGTTGTTGTCCGGACAAGATCAAACTGCTTAAAATCCAATGAAATCCAGTATGGCTGATGGTGGCCATATTGGATCAAGCACGTCCTTGAAAAACAATCCTAATCCTCCTCTCAACAATGTCAAGGTACTCCCCACATATGAAGTACATGTAGATCGGTTGAATCGTTCTCGAGTTGTTGTCCGGACAAGATCCAACTGCTTATAATCCAATATGGCTGACGGCGGCCATATTAGATTACGCACATTGCTGAAAAACAATCCCAACCGTCCCCTCACCAATGTCAAGGCATACCCCAAGTTTGAAGTTGATCGGTTAAATCGTTCACGAGTTATTGTCCGGAAAAGAAAATCTAAGATCGAACTGCTTATAATCCAAAATGGCTGACGGCGGCCATATTTGATTACGCACATTGCTGAAAAACAATCCCAACCGTCCTCTCACCAATGTCAAGGCACACCCCAAGTTTGAAGTTGATCGGTTAAATCGTTCACGAGTTATTGTCCGGACAAGAAAATCTAAGATCGAACTGCTTATAATCCAAAATGGCTGACGGCGGCCATATTTGATTACGCACATTGCTGAAAAACAATCCCAACCGTCCTCTCACCAATGTCAAGGCACACCCCAAGTTTGAAGTTGATCGCTTAAATCGTTCACGAGTTATTGTCCGGACAAGAAAATCTAAGATCGAACTGCTTATAATCCAAAATGGCTGACGGCGGCCATATTTGATTATGCACATTGCTGAAAAACAATCCCAACCGTCCTCTCACCAATGTCCAGGCACACACCAAGTTTGAAGTTGATCGGTTAAATCGTTCACGAGTTATTGTCCGGACAAGAAAATCTAAGATCGTACTGCTTATAATCCAAAATGGCTGACGGCGGCCATATTGGATTACGCACATTGCTGAAAAACAATCCCAACCGTCCTCTGGCCAATGTCAAGGCACACCCCAAGTTTGAAGTTGATCGGTTGAATCGTTCACGAGTTATTGTCCGGACAAGAAAATCTTACGGAATTACGGAATCACGGAATTACGGAATCACGGAATCACGGACACCGGTGTTTCTAAGTCCCCCCCCTACTAAGTAGCGGGGGACAATAATTAAAAATCATTAAATCATCATAGCCACCTGAAAATCTAATCATTTCATCAGTCAACATTCAGGAAGCTCTCACCAAAGTTTGGTCGGGCCTGACTTCATAGATCTGCAGATATTCAGCGGACAAGAACATGTTGACGGACGGACGCTAGGACGGACGTACGTACATGGCAACGACAAGACCCCACAGCCCTATGGGCTGAGGGGTAACAATGAACAGTGAAATGGTTTCCGAGATACACAAGATTCATGGTTTCGCATAAATTAAAGATGGCCACCAAAGTTTCCACCCAATCGGGTCCAGATTCAATAGGGTTCTGGGTCACGAGCATATGGATGTGCACGGCAAGTTTGGTGTGCCAAGGGTAAGTCGTTCTAAAGATATCTTGGTAACGAGAAAGCTGTGACGGTTTCGCATAAATTAAAGATGGCTGCCAAAGTTTCCAACCAATCGGGTACAGATTCAATAGGCTTGTGGTTGACCACCCAACAATCCTGCATACCAAATTTGAAGTCTCTAGAAGCAACGGTTTGGCTTCTAGACCGGTCACAAGAATTGTTGACAAATTTTCCGTGACGTTGCCATGGAAACCACAAAATTCATCATAAATTACCCAAATTCGATAGGCTTGTGGCTGACCACCCAACAATCCTGTATACCAAATTTGAAGTCTCTAGAAGCAACGGTTTGGCTTCTAGACCGGTCACAAGAATTGTTGACGACTGACGACCGGACGACCCACCGGACGTACTTGCCGACGACAAGACCCCACAGCCTTATAGGCTGAGGGGTAAAAACCTATTCTTGCAATAAAGACTAAGTACATGTATAAAAAGAAAATTGCAATATTTTGCACAAATAAATACGCCTTAGGTAGGTTTTGAAAGCAAGAATATTGCCAGAATGTTATGGTGTTTCCAGCCCCAAATCCAACTTGGTAGGTGGGACTTGACATAAGTGGAGGTGATTTGATCAATCTAAATCTGAATGCATTATGATACCCATTCCGACCCCTGTTAACATACCAGTGAAGCAGTATACCCTATTTCTTCTAATTATTCAGATGGCAAAACTTAACTTCAGGCTTCTGTGGAGAGAAATTATGCAAATATTCAACAAATTTCATTAGCTATGTTTGCAGTTCATGGGATAAATAACATATCCATGCCACAGTTGACATAAATATGGCATTTTTCCGCTTCTAAGTCCATAAATGCTGTTAAAAAAATTAGAGTGAGTGAGTGAGTGAATAGGGTTTAATGTCGCTTTCAACATTTTTTTGGCTATATCATAACGGGGAAGGATAAAGAGGGGAAGGATAAGGAGGGGAAAGGGAGGGGCGGGGTATGTGTACCTACTTGTAACAGAGCAGATCTAATGCTGCCATTCAAAAAATTAGAAGAAACTAGAGCATAGTCTGAGGGATGCACACATTTGATCAAAATGATCAGTAAGGCTGCTTACAAGATACCCCCCGTAAGGGCATAGATACATGGGGGTGGTTAACGTTTCACGAGTAAGCTGAATGGGATTGTGGCAGTGGAAATCATCAGTAAGCATGCTTACAAGATACCCCCCGGATGCACATTTGATAGAAATTGACGAGTATTTGTAGAGGAATATAAGTATACATGTTATGAGTGGCGGCACAGTATGTAACTAGTTGACAATGAGACCTCGCTCGGTTGGAGTGCGGTTAACGGATTGTCTATGCATGTGTCGTGACGATACTCAGATGAGTTTAATGGATTGTTCAGAAAATTGATGTTAATAATGATTGTTGAGAATGGGGTTATGCAGCCATATTGTGTTTTACCTAACTGTTGTTACCACTAGAACCGTGTAGACTTGAAATGGGCTGTTGCAACAGATAGGCGAATTACTGTCATCTGGATAACCACATTGAAGAGGAAAAGGAAGTAAATGGGAAGTGAAATATTAAACTTACTACCTGTAGACGCATATGCAACATCCTGAGCTAGATCTCATGGTATGGCAGCTACATACAAAATTTGAGAAGAATCTAATCAGCCGTTGTCAAGTTATGCTCCAGAAATGGAATGTTACGGACCAACTGAGAAAATTCTGCCCATAGGTGGCGCCACCTGTAGAAGCACATGCGCCAAATGCAATCCCAAGCGAGGTCTCATGGTATGGCAGCTGCATACCAAATTTGAAAGGAATCCAAGTAGCCGTTGTCAAGTTATGCTCCAGAAATGGAATGTTACAGACCAACTGAGAAAATTCTGCCCATAGGTGGCGCCACCTGTAGAAGCACATGCGCCAAATGCAATCCCAAGCGAGGTCTCATGGTAAGGTAGCTACATACCAAATTTGAGAGGAATCCAAGTAGCGGTTGTTAAGTTATGCTCCGGAAACGAAATGTTACGAACTGACTTGAGAAACTTTTGACCCTAGGTGGCGCCACCTGTAGACGCACATGCGCCAAACGCAATCCCAAGCGAAGTCTCATGGTATGGCAGCTGCATACCAAATTTGAAAGGAATCCAAGTAGCCGTTGTCAAGTTATGCTCCAGAAATGGAATGTTACGGACCAACTGAGAAAATTCTGCCCATAGGTGGCGCCACCTGTAGAAGCACATGCGCCAAATGCAATCCCAAGCGAGGTCTCATGGTAAGGTAGCTACATACCAAATCTGAGAGGAATCCAATTAGCTGTTGTCAAGTTATGCTCCGGAAACGAAATGTTACGGACCGACAAGAAAAAGTTTTGACCCTAGGTGGCGCCACCTGTAGATGCACATGGCGCCACCTGTAGATGCACATGCGCCAAACGCAATCCCAAGCGAGGTCTCATGGTAAGGTAGCTACATACCAAATTTGAGAGGAATCCAAGTAGCGGTTGTTAAGTTATGCTCCGGAAACGAAATGTTACGAACTGACTTGAGAAACTTTTGACCCTAGGTGGCGCCACCTGTAGACGCACATGCGCCAAACGCAATCCCAAGCGAGGTCTCATGGTATGGCAGCTGCATACCAAATTTGAAAGGAATCCAAGTAGCGGTTGTCAAGTTATGCTCCGGAAACGAAATGTTACGGACTGACATGAGAAACTTTTGACCATAGGTGGCGCCACCTGTAGACGCACATGCGCCAAACGCAATCCCAAGCGAGGTCTCATGGTAAGGTAGCTACATACCAAATTTGAGAGGAATCCAAGTAGCGGTTGTCAAGTTATGCTCCGGAAACGAAATGTTACGGAATGACCCTAGGTGGCGCCACCTGTAGACGCACATGCGCCAAACGCAATCCCAAGCAAGGTCTCATGGTATGGTAGCTGCATACCAAATTTGAGAGGAATGCAACTGGCGGTTGTCAAGTTATGCTCCGGAAACGAAATGTTACAGACGGACGTACGGACATCCGTACGGACGGACGGACGGACGGACGGACAAGCTGAAACCAGTATACGCCCCCTACACTACGTGTCGGGGGGTATAATAAGGTAGTTAACTATACACAGATTTAGACAGCATATAAGCTGGTGATAATGCACTTACTGGTTTTCTTATTTATGCCCAGCATAACCTCAGTGCTCACATCTATACGGGGTATTGTAAGACAGGAGGCCGGAAGTAGAATCTCCCTCAGGCTGCCGAAGTTACATTCTGCCGGTAAAGACCTGTAGCAATTCGCATGTGCCTGTAGCCAAAAATAAGAACAAAAGTTAGTAAAACCAGATCAATTTTCCTGGACTTTGATAGACAGAAGTACCATACCTACTAAATGTTATATAATGCTACCTATAGACAAGTATGACTCGGGGTTCATACACCTATGGAAGGAATGAATTCCAGGACTTTCCAGGTCAATAATTTTAATTTCCCAGGAGTCTTTAGTACAATAACTCGCATCAATGATAAGCGAATTAAAGAAGTTTGGGAACAAATTTTGGCATAGAAATGCATGACATCAGATTGCTGGTTCTCCCAGAAGAGAAAAGTGTAGTTCTTCCAAGGGTTTCAACGAGTTAAACTTTTTTTTAAAAGCATTTTCCAGGACTTTCCAGGTTAGCAATTAAATTCCAGGAGTTTTAAGGACTTTCCAGGAGGCGTATGAACCCTGATAACTTTCCCACTCAGACATAATCTGGATGTCATGCTTCATAAATTGTGATATTAAAGTCTGTTCATTTTAATTAGTCGTCTGGAGCTTGTCAAAAATCAATAGTTAACCCTGCAACAATTTTCTTTTTTGCAGCGTGTAGAACACGTGTAGAAATGACTACGATTTCTCCGTGATATCGATAATATATCACACTTGAACTAACTTTTTAATTCTCTCCATATAAAACTCCAGTCCATTTGATTCTGTACCGGGCCTCAATTACATGGGGAGACGTCATAAGGTATTCATGACCACTGGTACAAAGGTCATTAATGCCGAATACAGTAATAACAGGCGGTCCGTGGGAGTGTCGCTTATATCCCATGCCAAGTGAAATTGCCGAATGATAAACC
Organism: Hanleya hanleyi; assembly: GCA_036873755.1. Taxonomy (NCBI): domain Eukaryota; kingdom Metazoa; phylum Mollusca; class Polyplacophora; order Lepidopleurida; family Hanleyidae; genus Hanleya; species Hanleya hanleyi. Next base: position 23,149 of record JAVTVY010022703.1, on the reverse strand, counting down.
GCACACACCTCTATGACCGTACACGGCATTGTTGACCTTTATGCTGGACAACACGAATACATTAGGATGTCTCCCTATGTATAATTGAGTCCCGGTACATGAAACAACTGTACTGAAGTCTTATATGGAGAGAATTGCAAAGTTATTTCAAGAGCGATATATTATCGCTATCACGGAGAAATGGTCGTCATTTTGTAGAGTTCTGTTTGTTCTACACGATGCAAAAAAAGAAAATTTAAGCAGTTACCTGCTGATTATTGACAAGCTCCAAAATAGACGACTAATTAAAATGGACAGACTATAGGTGTAGTAGGTCATGTTGAATGCAGGACTCCGGGTAATCTGCAATCTGAGCGTCAAGCCCCAAACACATGCTTGTCATTTATGTGTGTTTATTTGCATGCGTGCATACCTACGTATGCATGTAAATGTATTATTCGCTAAGCTTTCACATGAGTATAACAAGATATGAGTAAACAAGATGCAAACTATAGTAGAATCTATCAGTCCAAAAGTCAAGGTCACCATGGACTAAACGGAATTAAGCATTTTATTCACAATAATTCAAGTTACGTTAAACGAATGTCACAGGTGGCTTACTCTTGCAAGTCCAATAAAGCCTATTGATATTACGATCACAATACCAAAGGTCAAATGTTACTATAACCCAACAAGAAGTACGATCAAGTTTCAATGTCGCAAAAAAAAATTCTGTTTAACGGTAATAATTTATGAGTATATAGGACATAAATGGGTTTTTTCAAAAATTGATTGAACAGTATTATCTCTGTTTTACTCCAAATACATGGTATGCATATTTGCTGTACGTTTCCATGACCAGATTTACATACAGTATAAACATGTGTAAATATACTTTTGCACAACCTCTGGACCAGATGCAAATTTCTACGAAGTAGGCTCTCATTTGCAAATTGTGCAGTAATGAGTGAGTGAGTCAGTCAGTCCATCCGAATCCTTTATCCGGCAAAATAAGGAGAACGGTTGACATTAGAACCTTGATACTTGGCATGAATGTGCATTAGGGGACTGTTACCAGCAAGTTCTTAGCTACTTTTCGTGAAAATTTGATTTACTTAGGTGACCTATAAACCTCGAAATTGGCAAAAACTTTCTTAGGTCAAGGTACACACTTAAATCATATCAAACCCTACTTCGTAGGTCCTGTGACGTTAGTCACACTAACAGGTTTACAATCCATGTGCATTTGTGTTCACACACGTGTATCTTGTTTTGCAGTGTGCAAATTTACACATACATGTGCACGTGATCGGGGCTTTAGTGACTATAAAAAGACTATTATTGCGACTAGATTTATCCAATGGAGTCCATGTTTTTCAGCACAGATTAATACACACACTGCTTCACAATCAAGTTTGGTAAATATTTGTCCATCACTCGAATGAAACTACAATGACAATACAATTTTATGACTTGACAGGCATGGGATATAAAAGTAGTTTCAAAAAGCAGGACTTCTCAAGATTTTCCAAGACTTCACAAACCATGTACATACCGTGACTCCACACCACTCGCATCTCATCCCTGCCAGACATTCTGATGACCAGCAGGTCTTCTTACAAGCCACACACTTAGAGTTTGCTGGTAGATTTCCCTCCCTCCAGTGGTGGTAATGGAAAACTGACATCTGGGGGGAGGAAGAACAAGAAAATAATAACATGGCAGTGGTGAAACATGTTGTTCATCAACGATCATGCACATGACAAAACATCTTCAAATTCAATTCAATTCTATTCTCCATGAATCGAATTCAATATCCGGTGACTGCAAATGGGGCATATCATACAAAGCTGCGACTCTCAGTCCATAACTGAACAATGTTATCCGTTATTATACATAGTATCATCTGTTATGGCGGAGAAATAAGTCTGTTGTCCATTAACTTATACACCATCACCTCTTCAGTGCTTCGGATTTGAAAAATCCAGAAGAGCTAAAAATCACTCTTCTAATCTTGTCAAGAAGTGCGATCACTCCGCTAAAAGAAAACTGTTATAAGAGCTGTTTATGAGACATGCCATTCACATATTTGTCAATTTGTTTCTGTGCCGTTCCTCGGATTCTGCGATCTTTGAGAATTTTGTCAATATGTTTTGCGCACAGTTTGCAAGAAACTTCTGTTATCATGCCGTTTTCGGCCGTATATGATATGACACCACTGGTGTTCCACCTTTTAAATGTTTCTAGTCTAACCGTTGGTGGCAGTTTTCCAGCCATTTTGCTTATTGACGGCCACAAACAATCAAACAAATCCCAAAATCAGATGAGCGTGCCAAAAACAATATGTCCGTCGACACATCCACACACAGAATGCAACTGTATCCGCCACTGTGATTGGTCAGTATTTGAACAGCTGTAGAAATTTAACCAATTATAAGCAAGGACATTCCAGTGGGGACCAAGTTTAACTCCATTGCCAGAAGAGCTCACGCACTTCCAGATTTTCGTGAACGAAACGTTTTACGTTTTCGTGTGAACTTATTAGAGGTAAATAAAGATTATTCGATACGATGAATTCAAGCAGCACGAAAAAAAGAGCCTCTAAATTTTTATGCAGGCGTGCGATTGAGCGCTTTCGCGCTCGCGCTTCTTGAATCCGAAGCACTGCAATGTTGGTGATCACTCTATGGAAAGGCCAAACTGTCTACGGGGAAGATCTGGTGCGAGTTCACAAAACTTTGTCTGCAGCCGTGGAATACTTCATGAGTGCAAGGATTGGATGGGGCGGGGCGAGCACCAGGATTTCTGGTCCATGCACACAAAATTGTCTCTGAGCACATCGAAATGAATGGACGGAGGAGGAACTGAGGGAGTGTATGGAGGAGTTCACTTGGCCCGATAGAGCACCCCTCAGGAGGTGCCAGTTTTGATCATTTTATCGATGGTAATAATATTAGACTGATTGAAGACTCCCAACAATCCAGATTCTCTCTGAATATCAGATCACGCTTAACTATGCTGATATGAACGAAACAAAGCCCTCCGGTTGTCTAGCTTAGTATACAGTTAGTTGGAGGGGTGTTACCTGTATTTCTGGAACGGTGTTCGATTCGTCTATTCCTGTTGTCTGTACATAGTGTTTTACTCAATACAAGGATATCCATGGAAGTATGTTAAGGACAGGAGTATAGCTTCGCTTAAGGACTGATCTTGCCTGGGCAAGATGGTGAAAGATTTACAAGTTGTACTCACCAAGTCTCTGTGTGGTACGTAAGTCGCACATTCTTTGCAATCACTGACAACGAAATCTTGACAGTCCAAATGTGCATAATATTCACAAACTGAGGAAAAACACAAAAACAAACATGTAAATTGCATTGATTCAAGCCTGCAAGAGGCTCACAGTGAAAATATAGGAGAAAATATAAGAGGAAATTTGCCAAAATACAGGAGAAATATAGAAATTTTCTGAATAAAATATAGGAAATAAAGGAGTGCAAGACAGGTCAATACTACACTGCATGTTCTGAACGTGGCAGTTTTCTGGTGTTCAATGAAGTTATTTCCACTGAATGTGGTCATAGTGGTGGTGATTGAGGAGCCCTATCCTGCTGCTTGGTTCAAGAGAGAAAGATTGAAATATTTTCATATTTGCCGAGCGAAGTGAGGCAAAAAAAGATTTCTGAAATGTATTCCTTCATGCCAATTTCACTCATTTCAGAGCATATGTGAAAGTTTTCATGAGAAAAAGTCAAAATATAGGTTTTGAGTAAAATATAGGAAAATATAGGAATGATTAAAAAATATAGGAAATATAGGAGGCACTTGTTGGCCTGTTGATTGTTCCGAATGTTTTATATGGTACATGTAGTCATACTTAGGTATTCTAAATCAATCTGTGGGAGTTATTGAACCATCCACTGCTGAACTGCATTTTCTCCTTTTCCATCAGTATTATATGGTATGAAAAAAGGATACTGGGGAAAAGGGCCACTGGAGAAAAACGCCCAGGGGGATAATGGCCTTGGAGAAAAGGGCCACATGGGGAAAAGGCCATTCATCATTAATTGTTAACTCTAGGATTGAACTGTTTCATAATGCACAGCGGTCTATTCCAATACAGACAATGGAGAAACTCATAACTGTTCCTCTGGATAGGCTTAGGCTTTTATTTCAGAACCAAATGTTAAGGCCTTATGACACCCTCCCTTTACCATGTTTACCTAGCCAGAAGGGCATCTCAGTTCAGGACAGACTTGGTGTAAGTGTCCAGTTTAACATTACATTCCATTGGGAAACAATTCAAATAACAGGTCAGTGAGAGTGGCCTGATCAACAGGGTAACCAATATGTATGTGGTAATATTAGTACTTCACACATACGCAGTTCCCAACATCCAGTGGGGGCGTAAAAACATTGTTCCATTTCTAAATGGATGTATCCCTTCCAAACCAGATTATAACACACAAAGTTACACCAATGAGACATAAAACTGGTGATGTCAGAGCTACATGTTCCATGTGATCTGCTATTTCACAGACTTGAAGATTGTAAAACTTTGCAGTGTAGAAGTGTGCGTCAAAGCGAGAAGTTTTCCAGTTTCTACCATCGGAAGGCCAGGTTATCTTACGACAAAATAGAACCCACCACTTACAAGCTAGAACAGTATTTCAGTAGTCCGTTGTATCATTTTCAGTAAGCGAATAGGAGGCATCAAACAGAATATTCCCAGTGGGGGGTGATTGACGCAATTTCATCAAGTAGAGTTCTGCTTGATTGGATATATTAATGCTCTTATACTCCATTTTCACAAATGTTGTATTTTGTATATCTGGTTCATTTCTATGATATAGGATAGTTTTTTATATTTCATGTTTTGAGTCACATGGGCTTTCTCGGTTGGGCTGTCACCCCAAGTAAATATCAGTGTCTGGTTTCGTGCAGGACTGAGGTGAACGCAATTACAACAGTGAAGAGGAAGTTAAGTTTGAGAGTTAACAGCAAGTAATGTATGTGATGAATGTTCGAACTTGTGAAGTCATTTTGATATCGGATTCCACAGATTTGCAGCATTGAATACGAGAATCTTTGTACATGAGGAAAATTTTAATTGAAGAAATTTCACAGCAGTGATATTTTTAAGTCATTAATTATGTAACTTCTAGGTTGTTTAAACAAAACCAAAGTTTCCAAATTAAGCAAAACTTCTTCCAGCCGGTTCAATTTCTATAAACTGGTCCGGATTTTCTTCATTTCGTCTTTGAAATGTTGTTATCGAGTTCAAGTATTCTTTCCAAGTGAGTGCGAATAACTGCCATAGATGTACAAATGTATGTGTAGCTCAGAGATTGATAACTCGGAAACCATGGACAAATTTGAAAACCGAAGCACACTGCTTCAGTCAGAACATACACATGTATGTAATAGCTGCATAACTCCAAGAGAGCAATACAGAAGAAAGTGCTTGTTGTAGTATTGATAGCTTAAGTCCAGCATATAGATTTAGGGAGTGTGTCAAGAGGCTGAACATCCCATCCTGAACTATGAAAGAATATAAAATTTGTATATGTTGTCTTTGGAATGCTAGAAATTGTGTTTGCATCCGAGATTTGTAGAAAAACATAGGAACCCTGTCTCCACAATACACACTCCAGTGTTATTTGCTCCAGTTTTATAGCAAAATAAATAAAATAGCATACAGAATAAGGTTTTAGTTACTTTTACTGCAAGAGAATGCGCTTTCCCCCGCTTTCTTGACTTGAAAACGTCTATATTCAACGGAGAAATCGTCTTTTTTCGACTGCATTTCACAGTGTTTATCTAGAGTTTTACTCTGCTTTTTTCAATGTTTGACCTCTCATTGGAAAGTGTGACCTTTCCCCTTTCTATATATGACATCACCTGGGACGGATGGCGGAAATAAAACGGAGGATACGATTGGATTAAAATGATGTAATTCCATCCTTCCAGCCACTGTCTATGCTTGTCTCCTATCTGTTGGTCGATAGAGGTCACGTGGGCAAAATTACGCATACCGATTGGCCCGTCGGCCAATGGAGCCGAAATGGAAACGTACGTCTTGAACGAAATGAAAAATTGTTTGACAAACTTTGTGGATCAAGACTCGTAAAAAAATGGAAATAAACTTTGCCGGTCGTCATTGGCAGTTTTAATCATCTGGGGAATATTCACCACGCTTTACCAGTCGTGTAACTTCCAAAATACACAAGTTAGGATGAGGTTTTCGATGATTTTCTTCATTTTTGCGGCTTGCTGCCAACAGGCCCATCACACGTTATGTGGGGAAAAATGCATTTTTCGCTCCGATTTTTTTTGTTCAACATCTAATTTTGCTTTATTTCTTTTGCAAACAAACAATTTCGAGAATCAAATTGATCAAGGTTTTGGCTTTCCAGCAGTATACAGTGTTTGATAGAATGCAAAAAAATAAAAGTGTTGTACCCATTGTGATGGCCAACAGGTTTAAAGCTATCCCGGTCTAACGGGAATGGTCGTATGGGTACGCACTCTTGTTATCCCGGTATACCGGGAATAAATAATCTGTGAAAGGGTTAATATCTGACATGTCTGAAGGCTAACATTAATGAAATGCTTTGAATCCTATTTAATCTCCTCAAAGGACAGATTCAATCAGCCACTATAAAATGTTATAAAAATATTGTTGCACCTAATCATGCTACATGTAATAGTCTTGTAATGAAAAAGCGAAAGTTAGTAACGATCTTTAGTCCGTAACCTATAGGTATTAAAACGTCTCCATTCATTGTCTTCAATTGCTGAAATCATGATGGAATACACGTTTACTTACCTTCACAGTGTATTGCCAGACTATCTTCTAGCCGTTTTCGACAAACATTACAAAATTTACGTTTAAAATGCTGAGGCTCCGACCAGCAGTGAGCCACAGGATTCTGAAATGAACAACAACAACAGAATGATTAAAACAAACGTGACTTTAAGACCCCCACAAAGCAATTTGTATGTGGAGGTAAATTTTGAGAGGAAGAATGATTCGGCCATCAGCAGAAATCGAACCCATGACACCTCCAATCCCTGGAGTTGCTCTTACAATCCGAGTCGAGCTGAGGTTACCATCTAGCTTACCAAGCCGAATCAGCTTGGTGTTATGTTCGCTCACGATGATGACCATTTCATTTCCTTGCACGTACAATGTACACGGATTAGAACACAATTTTACTGGTCTGAAGAGATGATACCTACATGTACATGTACTGATAATTTTTCAAAATTTTACCCTCGAACATGTAAGATAGTTTTCCCCTTTTACATGAACAAAACGGAATTCAAAGAGAATTTCCATACTTTTTTGTTTTGAATTCCGTTGGGGGATTTCACATTCAAGCCTAGAAATACAAGAAAAATGCATACACCATCTTCTCTCCATCACACCAATTCAACTATTCAAATCTATCATCTATCATTGTTGAGAATCATAACTCTAACTTTTACTGCTGATGTGTCTCAAGTAGACGACGTTTTCTTGAACAAAAAAATTCCCAAAACTGAAAGAAATTGGTCAGTGGACATGTAATATCTGATAATATATACACAGTCAATTCAGATTTAATATTTTCATAGTTTCCCGAAAAATCTATCTATTTCATTATTATGGCCACAATAGCTATGTTACTCACTCGTGGACTCCCCAAAAATGGGGTTTTCATCAGGGACACAGGCATGGTGTTAGCCAGACACCCGTGATCCTCTGTTCCTTTGGACAGGCAATTTCAAATTTGGACAGGCAAAAATTGTAAAATTTAACATGGGAGAGATAGAGAAAACTGAAAGTAGCTTGTCCAAATCTAGAAAAATGTGATACTTGGGCAGGCATAATTAATATCCGGGCTAACACCCTGGACACAGGTGTGACCTAAATCAGCTTTGGACACGAAAAGCACACCAAAGCTGCTTCCCGAGTACCAGACTTCTCACCCAGAGTTTCAAGGCAAAATATTAAATATTTATTTGAAAAAGCTTGAAAACCAGAAAAACACAGCCACAATACCAGCTGATCTGTGATCAATCAAGTAATTTAATAACACATACACATGTGTATTTAAACACCCCCAAGGTTTCCATGATAATAATATCCGTGTTTCAGGTAACAAGTTTCTTCAATAGGTGTGTGTGGTAAACCCTATTGAATCACTCTATTAAAATTCAATCACCCTAAATTTTGTTGACGAATTTCAATCCGTCATTCTAATAAAATTGACAACCCTCTACAACACAACATGATGGTGAATGGCTTAAATACAGGAATGAGTTTAGATAGTTTTTTGACTCACTTACCTTAATGAGGTTCGTAGCAATGCTGGAACAGGCAGACACTACCGTCTTTAGACACCGGTCATGGACAACAAAATTACACACTGTAATGACAAAAGGTGAAGCAGAAATTTAAGTACCGGTACTGACAAAGACATGAAAAATGCAATTCATAATCAGAATTCTTTTTTTTTACGGTAATTCCTCTAATAAACCGATCGCCAGAAGCGATATTTGAGGTGATAAACCAGTGGGGTGATCGATTTATTGCAAATCTGGAAAACCCCGAAAGTTGAAAAAATAAATGATGCCAGAGAATGAACCAGCACTGCAATTGTTTCAAACTACATTCATGCAGTGAAAAAAGGGTCTAAATCTAGTCATTTAAACACACATTTAGACCTGAAGGACCCCTCGGATCAAAAAGATTTTTGGTGTATTCGTCATGTAAGGAAAACACAATAGGCGACTACATGTAGGGAACCCTTGTTGAACCTGGAAAAGCTACCTGACAAGCTGTACTGCACACAGTGTCCCCGGTTTGAAGATGCTTACACGACGAACTTCCCAGATGTTTCATCTCTGGAGATAGAATGCCACCGCACATCACCAGGGTAAATGGCATTTTGGTTCAAAGGGTCATTCGTATTTGAATGTGTGTTTAAATGAATCAATTTAGACCATTTTTTCACGAAATGGCACATTCTGCGGATTTCAATGCCCTATCATAACTATACTCGTAACACAATCAAGCTAAAATTTTCACATATTGTGTATGTATGTTTTCTCCTGCAGTTACATTGAAACAATTATTTTTAGGACATTTTATTTTTTCGCTTTCTACCACACCACGTATAGGCCAAAGTCCCGCCTCATCATACATGTACCATCTCCTTTAGCATGATGTCACATTGCCATTTCACGACTTTAATATGCATTGCACACTTTGCTTCGCGTCAAAACTTTTCAGCCATTGCCATTATCATAATGAAGTAGTACATAAAGAAGCAGAGCAGGAAAAAATAACATATTGTGCCCCCGATAGCTAGACTGTGCCCCGAACAGCTAGAATGTGCCCCTGACAGGCTGCCCTTTTTTTTCTCCGGTAGAACTCTTCAGCGCAACTTCTGAAATCACTGACACGATGATAGAAAAAAGTTGCGCCTGCAAAGAATTTGATGCATGTTCAGAAATCTCCGTCACACCAAACATTTTGCAGATCGAGTCCCTTTTTTTAACCATTATTCAAAATCATAGGTGTGGTGAAACGAGTGAAAGGATCCGGTCATCGCGCTAAGCGCAGTCGATTTTAATCATGGTTTACTAGCATCCCACTCTCGTTTAATGTCAAGTCTTTTCTGGGCTGTACTGTATCATCATTTAGTTTATGTCTCATCAAACATCTCTAGGTAATACCTAAATCCTCGCAGAGGGTTTACCAGGACCTTTTTGGCGAGTCGGATAAGTCCTGGAGTCGTTGTGTCTATTGTAAAATCTTGTGCATTTCATCCAGTGTGGTTGTTCTGAATTAGCACCTCGATATCAGAAGTCTGCGGTTTTTCGCTTTGACACCCGATGTTGATTTCAAGGTAGTCTGTCCATGCAGTGATGAAATTCAAACCAGTGATAACTCAAAACTCGCAGCAGATTGGTTTGGTTTAGTGGAAACTAACCAAGCCAGTGTATCAATCCTAATGTGTCTATTTATACACTGGCTTGCGAGAATGTTGATAATCCATGCACATGCATGGTACAAAGAGCACATTTATGTATACGATAATTGTGTAAGTGAACTACTTCAGAGAGAACTACTGTAAACTTAGTCAATTTACACTTACAGTGTATTTACCCAGTTTTAAACACGCGTTACCAATAATCCCCTCACTGATTTGAGCATTACAGCACGATAGAAATAGAATATATACATGCTGGGTCGAGCACTATTAGTGCACTACGATATATATATTTGTTATAATCAGGACAGTTGAATAAACCGTTTTACTTATGGATTTTCCAACAGTATATTTATACAGTAGTAATTCGTTGAATAAGAGAGGTCGATGTTTGATTGGTTGATTCACAGATCTATGTTTGTGCAGTACATGTACATCATACTATAATTTGTGACATGCTCGTGTGTTTTGTACTTTCTATGCACTCCTAAACCGCTGGACAGAATCAGTTGAAAATTAGCATGATTTAATTGATGAGACTGAGTGAATGATGAGAGTAAGTGAGTGAATATGATTTAACATCGCTTTCAAAATTATTTCAGTCATATCGCGACAAACCAACTGAGCACCACCCAGCCAAGTTGCAGTCCTGCTGCCTCAAAGACACCCTCCATCCAGCTTATAAACCACTGAGGACAGCACACAAGAGAGACAGAACGCTTACATGGCGTAATAAAGACAAACTTGTGATATTACAGTGCTAGACATCATATTATCGAGTTCCTGTTGCTTCTCAGCAAAATGCGCTGAAGCAACAGGAACCCGTGTCCACTGGATGATTACGGAGACTGTATGTTGTCCAAAGTTAGTTTCTCTATGTTATGAGTACATGTCCATAACTCAGAATGGGAGATTTTCCATTTTTTTTGTAGATTGTCTGACCCTGACCTCAAAATAAACATGGTTGTCTAGACTACGGTACCTACATGTACATTTAGCTTTGCAGTATTGGACCCATTAAACCCTTGTGACAATTCGCTGTCACTTCTGACATATCACATCAGCTATCCAATCAAGAAGTGATATATTGAGTCGTTCTAATTTGGCCATGACTTGTCACAATCAGGGTGCAAAATAGCCCTTTGCCCGGGGCAACCTAAATTTCCTTTGGGCAACCAAATTCTGTCCAAACTGCATTAATTGCATTTGGATGTGTTGGTTGCCCGTGCTTGCCGATGGGCAACTAGAATTTGTTTGTTTATTTCATACCCTGACAATGGTGCTTGGGGTAACTAAGGCAGAGTTGACATGTAGTTCCTGTACAGTATATCCTATGATGTGGACTGTCCTTGGTTAGTTCTGTGCTGAAACTTCTGTGATGTACTCTCATGATTAGAGTAAGCCCATGGGCTCAGTGTCAGAAATAACTATTTATACAGACATGGCAGGAATGAGTGTGTGTGTGACTGATATGATTTCACTCATATCACATTTGGGCCTCATTCCTTTTCACATCTGGGTACCTCACAGGTAGGGTCCCACCCCATTTTACAACAGAATCCCATAGGTGGACTCCTATTCATTTTATCCCCAAGAACCACATGGGTGCTCCAGTTAGTCGTCTTTATGACAAGCTGTCTGAGGAGCCAAGGCCCTAATATTCTTACCATGACCTGTGGTGTACCTGTTGTGCACAATGACATAAGGGTGTACATTCATTTAGCAAAACGAGTGAGCGAGGGAGGGATTGGGGATTGAGTCAAGTCTTTCAGCTGCCTGCTTCGTACAATGTACATGTATACTGATCCTGGCCTGCCAGCGTATATTGGCCCTGTAAATGCCAAAGAGCCATGGAGCCACCACCATGCAGCAGTCAGCCAAGCTGATCTGACATGGGGAAACAGTTGGAATTGATCAATACATCGCGGGGCTATAGCTGCAGCAGTGTTCAACAGTATAGTCGCCGAGTCATCCTGGCTGGCTTGTACGGCCACAAGACCATAGTACATGTATATAAGAAGACTATTGAGGTAAAGCTGCCAGAGCGCTCGGGCATTTACCAATTGATTCTCATCGGCCAATACATGTACATGTTTAGGAGAGCGAGAGCATGAACGATATAGATGGGCGTCGCTAATTACCCACAAGGCCTTGCCTCGACCCACTTTGTTCCATATGCATGCCCGTTCCATGGAAGATGCATCACACACATGTAATAATAACCAAAAATCTCTCATTTTCAACATCAGTGCAAACCGAAATGAACAGTGAAATCTACAATAATTGGGTCACACTAAGTACATGTTTAAACTCCAAGAATACCAGTGATCTAAAACTACTACAGCAGGAAGTTGATGAAATGTTATAACGAGGGTTATGTGTAACCCGGCAGCTCGCCGTTTTGGGTTTTCTCAATAACATGCAGCTTCGCATAAAGATCGAGCCCTTCAGGTTGCACATCACTGGCAATGACAATACATATTGTTATAAAAATTTGACTTCTTTGTCAGTGATGTTGAAGTTGGATTAAAAGATGAACTATATTATAAAACTTGAAATAAAGATTACCTTTCATTCAAGCAGTAAATTAGCCTAAACAGAAAACATTAACCCAGAAAATTTTCAGAGTCCAAAAGAAGTCAAAATTATTTTTCAGTCCAGCCTAAACAAAAAAGATTAACCCAGAAAACTTTCAGAGTCCAAAAGAAGTCAAAATTATTCTAAGTCCAGCCTAAACAAAAAACATTAACCTTCCAGCTCGAGTCTAACGTTGTGCTAAACATGAAAATTTAACCGGACACCGACACCAACACCGCCACTTTCCCCCTCTCTCTCCCAATACCTCGCCTACTTCGTATACGGCGAGCTAAAAACAGGACCTACATAATTCTCTTTCATGCACAATCAGAACTATAGCAGGTGATCATATGATTACATGTACCAATGTGACTGATCATAAATCAAGGCAAAATTTGCCGGTGATTGAATGTTTATAAACTGATTGACTCGGAATGTATACCCTGCATTGGCCTACATTAATTAAGGAGTCATTTTGAAGAGAACTGTAAGTGTAAGGCCATCCACAATAATATTTGTGTTTCCAATAACAAACTTTAGAAAAATTGAGTTGGTAGGTGGGCAGGAATTTTATTTTGTTTTTATTTCTTCTAGTTCAGTTTTTGTCAATTTTGACCTTTGTGTATACATGTAGGACTGCACTTAGTACTGCTGAAGAACATAGAAATAAAAAAAAATCGTCTACCCAAACTTATTTTAACTGCAAAATATATGGGTAGGTAGGGTTACTGGAAACAGCAATATTATTGTGGTTGGCCTCACAACTACATGTACATGACGTATATGGGCCATTTTCATGAAATGTACAAGTAACGGTAAAGACAAGTCTAAAATTCAATTTGTGCAGTTTCGCTACCAAAATGGAATTATTCAAGAACTTTTAGACCACAAAGACTGTTTTCCTATCAGCCAAGCTAGAGTCACTGTACTTAGCCCCAGAAAATGGCTAGAATTTTTTTTCTCATTCTAGCCCATATTATTTCCAGGTGGTAACGGAAAAGACAAATTGAACCAATTGAGCCCACAATCAGAGGAACCAGAACTGTCATTTATCGTAAGTCTTTTGATCCATCAATGATGTATACCAAATTTTACATCGAGCACTTCAATGGTGTCAGAGAAAGAGATCAATAATGATTTTGCATAAATTAAAGATGGCCGCCAAGGTTTTCAGTCAATCAGGTCCCAATTCAAAGTATCTGGATGTATCGATGATGTATCCCAACTTTCATATAAAACAATTGAATGGTAACATATATGATATGTATCATTATAGAATTTGCATAAATTAAAGATAGCCTCCAGGGTTTCCAGCTAATCAGAAAAGCAGGTTTGGTAATTCATTGAAAGTTTGCTTGATGTATCAATGATGTATACCTGATTTAGGGGTCACAGTGACCTTGACCTACATTTTGGAACGTGACACATAATGTCACTCTAAAGTATCTACTGACACAAAAAAGTACTTTTTAAATATTTCCTGATTTTGGGGTCACAGTCACCTAGACATTTGACCTTGACCTAAATTATGGTACATAACAAATTTCCCCCCTTTAATATATCAACGGACACAAAAAATCTTGATTTTTAACATTTCATGCTCCTTGACCTTTGATCATGACCTACATTCTGGTATGTGACACATGTCCCCCTAATGTATCCAACACAAGAAAAAGGTATTTTTAATAATGTCCTGATTTTGGGGTCACAATGACCTTGACCTAATTTTTGGTATGTGACACTTCTTTACCCCCTATTGAATCCACTCACAAAAAAAATGCAATTTTCAATAATTTCCAGATTTTCCAGCCACAATGACCTTTGACCTCGACCTACATTTGGTATGCAACACATCGTCCCCCCTTAGGGAATCCACTCACTAAAAATTGGAACTGTAGATAGAAAACTGTCAATTATCAATGGTTTCCTGATTCTTAGGCCACAGTGATCTTTGACCTTGACCTCAATTTTGGTATGCCACACAGTCTCCACCTAGTGTACCCACTTGCAAAAAATTGCAACTGTGGAACGGTCAGAGATATAGGGCGGACATGAAGGTCACAGATATGGACCGGAGATGAACATTCTAGTGATTTCCCATCTTTTAGGCCAGTGACCTTTGACATAGACCTTCATTTCGGTTCACGACACATCGTCTCCCCATAGGGTATCCACTCACCAAAACTTGAAACTGTAGATAGAAAACTGTCCCAGATACGGACACGAGGGGCAGACAAACGGACGGTAACTGCCATCAAAAAATATGTCCGCCTTTTTGGCTCTATTTGGTCACAAAATAGACACATTGCCTAATAAGCATAGCATTGGTGGTGACAAAGGGCCAACTCTAGGGAAAATCATGGAAATGGACAATAAATGTAAACCGGACAGTGCAACATACTATGCCTCCACTCTTTAAGTTTTGAAGATGTTCATCAAATAGTATTACCAAGATTTTATCCACATAAGTTTGGTCATATGGACACTGGACAGAAAGAATGATTGCTAAAAGTACATGTGATCTGTGTGATGATGGTGGTGGTTATCAAATAAAAAGCCGATTGAATCTTGTATCCTTATAAAATTATATTGTTAAATATTGCTACGAAGAACATGGAATTCCTACAGAATGGCCCAAGCCAGAATATTTCTGTGAGGATAGAACCTAATTTTTGGTGCCTTGTATTGCATCCATGGGAACCCAAGCATCACAACCTGCGAGCCTATTAATCGGAAATGATGTGTAGGTTCCGTAAATTAGCTCCCATGGAACCTACATGGAACCAGAACTATCATCAGTGCCATGAAATATTCTGGCCGCTTTCATGGATATACATGCATCAGGAATGGTAGGTTACCAGCCCAACTGAGCAACTACATTATAAGGGATAAGAGAAATAGTTTATACTTCTAACCCCATGTGGCATCAAATATTTAGAATGTACCTCGGAAACACCACCGGCCAGAATTATATACAGACCAGCAGACAAATGATATAGAGTAGATTGGAGGTTCTTTAGTACCGTGAACCTTATAGCCAGTGGATTTCTATAGAAAGACCCCAGTATTTCAAGGATGTCTACCACATGTACAATGGGCAGTCAGTTCATCAAGGATATCAACCAATGGTGGTTAGTTCATCAAGGATATCAACCAATGGTGGTTAGTTCATCAAGGATATCAACCACTGGTGGATAGTTCATGAAGGATATCAACCACTGATGGTTAGTTCATCAAGGATATCAACCACTGGTGGTTAGTTCATCAAGGATATCAACCACTGGTGGTTAGTTCATCAAGGATATCAACCACTGGTGGTTAGTTCATCAAGGATATCAACCACTGGTGGTTAGTTCATGAAGGATATCAACCACTGGTGGTTAGTTCATAAAAGATATCTACCACCGATGGTTAGTTCATGAACTCTACCATTGGTGGTTAGTTCATGAAGGATATCTACCACTGGTGATTAATTCATCAATGATATCTACCATTAGTGGTTAGTTCATCAAGGACATCTATCACTGATGGTGAGTTCATGAACTCTACCATTGGTGGTTAGTTCATGAAGGTTATCTACCACTGGTGGTTATTTCATCAAAAACATCTACCACTGGTGGGTAGTTCATCAAGGATATATTACCACTGGTGGTTAGTTCATCAAGGATATCTACCATTGGTGGTTAGTTCCTCAAGGATATCTACCAAGTGCTGGTGGTTAGTTCATCAAGGACATCTACCGCTGGTGGTTAGTTCATCAAGGACATCTACCGCTGGTGGTTAGTTCATCAAGGATATCTACTGCTGGTGGTTAGTTCATCAAGGACATCTACCGCTGGTGGTTAGTTCATCAAGGATATCTACCGCTGGTGGTTAGTTCATCAAGGACATCTACCGCTGGTGGTTAGTTCATCAAGGACATCTACCGCTGGTGGTTAGTTCATCAAGGACATCTACCGCTGGTGGTCAGTTCATCAAGGACATCTACCGCTGGTGGTTAGTTCATCAAGGACATCTACCGCTGGTGGTTAGTTCATCAAGGATATCTACCGCTGGTGGTTAATTCATCAAGGACATCTACCGCTGGTGGTTAGTTCATCAAGGACATCTACCGCTGGTGGTTAGTTCATCAAGGATATCTACCGCTGGTGGTTAGTTCATCAAGGACATCTACCGCTGGTGGTTAGTTCATCAAGGACATCTACCGCTGGTGGTTAGTTCATCAAGGATATCTACCGCTGGTGGTTAGTTCATCAAGGACATCTACCGCTGGTGGTTAGTTCAACAAGGATATCTACCGCTGGTGGTTAGTTCATCAAGGACATCTACCGCTGGTGGTTAGTTCATCAAGGACATCTACCGCTGGTGGTTAGTTCATCAAGGATATCTACCGCTGGTGGTTAGTTCATCAAGGACATCTACCGCTGGTGGTTAGTTCATCAAAGACATCTACCGCTGGTGGTTAGTTCATCAAGGATAGTTCACCAATCATATTCCCACCATGTCTAGTTGTTAAAGACCAACTCAATGCGAATAATGAGTTTTATCCTATAATTGCACAGTAAATTTTGAAGTGGTTGTAAAATAATGACTTTTCAATTGATTGTAAGGGAGCTTCTTGAAATTAGTTCATTGATCAATAGGAATGGCATATGCCGATGATACGATTATCAGGGTTCATACACTTACAACAAGAAAAAATCCACTTTCCAGGTCAATAATTTTAATTTTCCAGGAGTCTTTAGTACAAGAACTCCTAACCAAGATGAGCAAATTAATGAATGTCAGGAACAAATTCTCCCGAGATCACTGATTCTCCCGAAAGACCAATGTGCAGTTCTTCCAGGTGTTTCCATGAGTTTATTTATTTTTGAGCATTTTCCAGGATTTTCCAGGTTAGCAATTGAATTCCAGGAGTTTTAAGTACTTTCCAAGAGGTGTATGAACCCTGGGTTATACACCATGCCCAGTTTAGTGTACAGACCAGGTGAGTGAATATGATTAAATGTCGCTTTCAACACAATTTCAGTCATATCAGGACGTTTGGTTCCTATTCCTTTTCACACCTGGGAACCACACGGGTAGAGTCCTATTCCTTTTAACATCCGGGACCCAATCACCAGCATGGGAGGAGTTCCAATCAGTCCCTCTGTGCCATTGTATGGCAAGCCATATGCCATCCTTTCTCTGCAGAGTTCCAAGAAGTATGCCATTGAGTTCCTAGGAGTTCCAACTTTGTGTGCCCTAATTTGCGTACTACACCATGGGGTCAAGAGGCACGACACTTTCTTATGAATTATTCACAAATATACATTTGTACATGTACACAGCCATGAAACTGGTGTTCCCTATTCAAAGTTACAACACCATTCCTCACAGAAACTGAACATTATATGTAGTACGGACAAAATGAATGGTACTGGTAAGTTATTGTCTTGTTTGTGACTGCAACTGCTCAGTACTGTACAAATTACAATCGTGATTGAACTAGTACGGTAAAACCCGACTGGGTTTTCAGCAACTGATCGTTACTAAGGTGTAACTTATCAGTTCCATACAGTCAAGAACTGGTTGGTACAAAGGTGTAACTTATACTGTCACCAACTGGTTGATACTAAGGTAGGACTTACCAGTTCCATATTGTCATCAACTGGTTGGGACTGAGATGTAACTTACCAGTTCCATACAGTCACCAACTGGTTGATACAAAGGTGTAACTTATCAGGGAGTAATCCAGAGATTTTTTGGGGACGCCGGTGGAGGAGGGTCGAGGGAGGGGGGTCTGGAATTTGACATCATCCCTGGATCAGTGTAGAGTACTATATTGAGGATTCTTGAAAATCACATCAACAACAATAAAGCCAAATGGCAAACTTCATGTATTAATACTGTTTTGTGTTCATCCTTTGTGGAAATTTCATTACCTATATGTCAATCCGTCTTTCTCTCATGTCCCTAATTATTTTCATTTTCGTCACTGTGCTATTGTTGTACATTGTTAGGCCTAGGTGTTTCAATTTCCTGAGAATGTTCTGATTGTTCCTGGTCAGAAGTGTCCCCGTTCGTCAGTTTCATTTTCGTGTATATCCCTCAGATTTGTTCGTCCACCGAAGCACCAGTTTCCGCCACGTGCACGTTTTATAAAATGCAAAAGAGTTCGCTGATCAGTAGGTTTATCGTCTACACATTCTCGTTTTGACCAGTAGTTTTATTATGGCTGAGACCAGACGTTCTTGGACGACGCATTTTATCAAATCGTGTAAACCGTGCTCTTTTAAATTATACAACGACGACAACTTTTGACGATCGGTAGGCGCGCGTAAAATTGTCAGACTCGAAGCGGAACCGGACTGGAGTACACTACCCTCGTCAATAATAAAACAGTGAAAGTTGTTCACTATTTAAACTTCAACCTTGAGAATGTATTTAATATACAAAACTAAACTGTAGTCGATGAGA
Source organism: Hanleya hanleyi (assembly GCA_036873755.1). Lineage (NCBI taxonomy): Eukaryota > Metazoa > Mollusca > Polyplacophora > Lepidopleurida > Hanleyidae > Hanleya > Hanleya hanleyi. The sequence goes on along the minus strand of JAVTVY010022703.1, from coordinate 4,151 downwards.
AATAAACATTGTTTTTGTAAAAATCCGATGTGTCCTGTCCGTTTTTACTGTAAAATTCAAGTCGGAGTTTTTCCATGTTCTGCTGAATTGTAGTGGCGCGTAGGCTCTAACACAGTGCTAGGATGTCTGATTTACCGCGAGGTTAGTTTGGATTTTTATTTTTTGTTTTTCGTTTTCATTTGGGCGCGAGAGTTTGGGCGCCCATACCGGTATACCGGTAGCAAAACCTTCCTGGATTACTCCCTGCTTATACTACTGTCACCAAATTGGTGGGTACTAAGATCGGGCTATCAATTCCATATTGTCATCAACTGGTTGGGACTAAGGTTTAACTTATACTGTCACCAACTGGTTAGTACCAAGGTACATGTAGGACTTCTCAGTTCCTTATTGTCACCAACTAGTTGGGACTGAGATGTAACTTATCAGTTCCATACCCTCACCAAATGTGTGCTGTCCCGCTTTTGCGGAACCATGTAATTACCACAGATGTCCATGCTCGGTCATAAACTGACGAATACGGGTCAGTCAAGAATTGTCAGTGTAACAAGAAGGTCTGTTCCTTCATGAAATCTTCCTAGAATCCTTTCAATTAATCTACTAGTCTATAAAGTATACATGCATGTATAATGTGTCATATAGCTGAGGGGCAATAATAATGGAGTTCTTCATCATGGGATATATCCATTTGTCCTCAGTGAGTTAATGCTTTCCCAATAGCCTCATAACCCAAAGGCATAATTACGCCACAGCTTGTTTAAATCCATGATTTAGCGTTCCCTGGCTTTATCCTCCAGTTCCCTGCCAGGTACAGGTAGCACAAATGAACTGTGAGACATATTAAAAAGTGTAGTTTTTCTATCTAGATGTAGGCATTTCAAGCGACAGTAGGCCTACTGGTCATATGGCGTTGTGTGGAACATTTGTGGGAGACCGCGATACAAGAAACCTCTCCTGCAGTGCTGTGCAGTGTCAGCCTATCCAGGGCTTCGTGTTTGGAACTAGCACGCGAGCTAAAAATAGCTCACACCAAAATATTTAGGAGAGGGTATTTGAAAGTCAGGCGAGTGATTGCAAAATAATACAACATAAAATATGACAGTTTACGCGAGTTAAAAATACCTCTCGCGACATGAATTTACGCGATTGTTTGCGTGCAGGTGAGCTATCACTCACGCTAAACACGAAGCTGTGCAGTGTCAGCCTATCGATTTTGAGTGGTCACTCTTCCTCCCCATCGCTCACCTTACTTTTCCCCCAGGAGAGTTATTGACCACTCTCCTGGAAAATGAAAATGTGATGGAGAGTAATACTGATAAGAGAGAATAACTCTTGCAATACGGCAATCTATCTCTCGTTACAAAATCCAGTAAAGTAGTGATCAAAAAGCTGTAGCAAATTTTACACACAGGGGAGACTGCCATCTGTAGCATATTTATCATTCATGTACACATATACATGTACATGAAAAGATATGCTACATGTGCTGATGGTCACAGCATGGATTGTCTACTGTCAATGTCATTGCAGAGATCAGCCTATGGTCTTGGCCATTCAATTCCTCCAGACTGCTCCAACATGTCCAAGCTGCAGCAGGTAGCATCAACTGCCAGGATGAAAGCAGTATTAGCATGGCCCTCCAAGAGGCAGGCTAGTCCCAATAGTTATTTCTGTACAGTTAGCCCAGAATAGCATCTCCAGCCACTATCCAGGTCTGCAGAGGAGCTTAGTCCATCAGCTTATGATGCTATAGTCAGCTCTGCCTGCCATAGATAGGACAGACACTGGCAATGATGTGAGTGTACACACACTGTGTCTGACCACCTGATAGAGGCCACACCACACTACATACATGTCCTAGCTAGTAATCAGCTCAATGTTCATTGGAACACACTTGAATGCATAAGGCTGAAAATTCTGCTTAATCAACTTGGTTTTACCAATAAAATGCATACATTTTTACTGGAATTAGGCCATCCTTAAAAATATGTTTGTTGGCTGTAACCCGACCCTACCTCAGGAAGTTGGGTCGGTAGGTAGGTAATTTTTTTTTTTTTTTTTAGATCAGGTTTTCCTTTTGGGGAGGCTGGAAGAGGTTAGTGTGATTTAGTTCAGATACTAAGCAGGTCATTTGAAATATTCTTTTTGTCTGGCAGCAAAATTATTTCAGTATAAAAAACTAGTTATCTTCAAGGTATAAAGCAAGATATTCTTAAATTCAGGCTTGTGTACCTGTTTTATTTCTTAGAAGACATCGACATCCTTGAACACATTCTTGACAATGACTTGACAATGACTAGTGACTAGCTGGTCAAAAAAAAAAAATATATACCACTACCAGACAAACTTTTGCCAAAATTGTGACAGGAAAGAAAAAAATCCTCTCAGTGTTATACAGAAGGTTGTTCATTATACCATTTGGAGTTGAGAAAATTACCTCAAATTAATCATTAACATCATTACTGCCCTTCCTCGTCGCAAATTTATGGTGTGCTTTTATTGAATACTTAGGTACTTCCTTTATTCAGATTAGAAATACATCGTAATTTAATTTACTGACAACAATGAGGCAAATACTAAGTTTCTAACCTGTGTCTTTTCGTGGAATTTAGTCCGAGGTGGAATTCTGACAAGCGTATTTGATGCCGACATCAGAACGTCAAAATTAAGCTGACGGCACCATCTAATTTGTCAAGACCGCTGAAGCCACCGACACTATATCCATGGCTTCATCGACATAGAGGGTTATAAAGTTTCCGTTAAACAACAAAGCAGTATAGATTTTCTGCATTTAGGCACACTGAAGTCTTCTCGGATAAAAGTAGAAATCCAAACATCGTTGTTGTTGTAACATCGTCAGTCTCAGAATCTGTCGGTGTACGGACCCACGTGGTGACAGTCCTAAACATGTCTACGTTCCAAGTCGATTCGTGACAGAGCTCTTTATGGCAGGTTTTAATAACCAACCGTTTTGAAATATTTTTCCCATCCTGTGTTGCTGTTGCCTCTCGATGTGTTTATTGTCCTCTCGTCCAAACCCAAACACAAAACAGAAGGGGGAACTTCCCGCCATAAACACGTGGTCGACGAAAACTGCATTCCCCTACGGACTGGGCCATGGAGGATATGCCTTCAAAACGTGCGACATAAGCTCACATCGCGACTACTGGAGAGTGAAATCCTGCTTGCTTTTGCAAGGCGAACGTTTTACATACGTTTACACGAGCGAGGAGATAGGGGAGATAATTCTGACATTGCAAAATAAAATAAAAAAGATGACCGGTCGGAAAATCGGCGAAAAAAGTTTCCAGTCGGCGGATTTTTGGACAGTCGGTCGGGTTACGCGCAACAAACTTATTTTTAAGGATGGCCTTACGGTATATAATTAATTGATTACCATGGTTTTACAGGGTTTAGTTAACTTACTTAAACCACTACAGATGCACACAGGTCATTCTAGTCCGAGCTTTCTTTCTATGACCCTTTATGCCAAACTAATTTCTGAGAGATTGTCTGGCTGTGGTCAGAGTTCTCTCCCACACAAAAACATGTGGCTGTCGCCATCGGGACCCCTCGGGTCGGGCCCAGAGCAATTGTAGAAATAATGTTTCTGACCCCAACAACTCACATATTTGGGGTGGGCATAATTTTACCTGTATGATATAGATCATAGACAGACAAAACAATATAGCAATAGAGCAGTGATTACCTATAGTAGATGTAGTCAAACGATTACTGTCTATTCACAGCAATCCACACAGGTTTGTGTGAACTCCTGAAAAACACATCCCATGGCATCGACTTTCAATAGGCTTCTGGTACTGGCTGTATTAAACAACTGTATGAAGTTTCATTGTTGTGAGTGAAGGACTTTTTGAGATAATGTGTTTACAAGGATATGGACCAACAGACATGTATAAAGGGGCAGAACTCCTGAAAAACACATCCGATTACACCGACTTTCAATAGGCTTCTGGTACTGGCTGTATTAAACAACTGCATGAAGTTTCATTGTTGTGAGTGAAGGACTTTTTGAGATAATGTGTTTACAAGGATAAAAACAGACTCCTGAAAAACACATCCCATGGCACCGACTTTCAATAGGCTTCTGGTACTGGCTGTATTAAACAACTGTATGAAGTTTCATTGTT
>JAVTVY010022702.1:0-91204 GCA_036873755.1 Hanleya hanleyi | reverse complement strand
GGGACCTGATTGGGTGGAAATCTTGGCGGCCATCTTTAATTTTATGCAAAATGGCTAATGATCCATATCTCGGAAACCATTCAACTGTTCAATACGAAAGTTAGTATACATCATCGATACATTAAGCAACTTTCAATGGATTACCAAACCGGCTTTTCTGATTAACTGGAAATCCTGGAGGCCATCTTTAATTTTATGCAAATTCGATAATGATACATATCTCTGTTACCATTCAATTGTTTTATATGAAAGTTGGTATTCAATCTCGATGCATACAGATACTTTAAATCGGGACCTGATTGACTGAAAACCTTGGTGGCCATCTTTAATTTATGCAAAAACTTTAATGATATATATCTCTGATATCATTTAAGTGTTCTATACCAAACTTGGTATACAGCATCGATGTATCAAAAGACTTGCAATGAATAACCACATCAGTTCCTCTGAGTGGAGAGAAGGATGGGCGGCCATCTTTAATTTATGCAAAATCATTAATGATCTCGTTCTCTGATACCGTTCAAGTGCTCGAAGTAAAATTTGGTATACATCATCAATGCATACTTAAGACAAACGACAGTTCTGGTTTCTCTGATTGGGCGGAAACCTTGGTGGCCATCTTTAATTTATGCAAAATTTTTAATGATGTATATCTCTGATACCATTTCAGTGTTCTATACAAAACTTGGTATACAGCATCAATGTATCAAGACACTTTCAATTAATAACCACATCAGTTCTTCTGAGTGGCAGGAAGGATGAGCGGCCATCTTTAATTTATGCTAAATCATTAATGATCTCTATCTCTGATACCGTTTAAATGCTCGATGTAAAGTTTGGTATACATCATTGATGCATCAAGAAACTTATGTAATGAAAACCGGTTTCTCTGATTGGACGGAGACCTTGGGGGTCATTCTAATTGCAAAATTTTTGATAATCTGTATATTTGTGACTTGACTGCTTGGTGTTCCTGACATCTTGGTTCAAATTGAATACATTATGAATGTACCCAGAGATGAGGGGTTTTCAGATGCACAGCTTCGTATTGTTATTTACTGCTGAAGGATATGCTTTCAATTATCTGAAAACAGTGAAATTTTTACAAATATTGGTAACATGCAGTGAAGACATTATTTTACCATTTCATCAGGTTGGTTTCATAATAAATGTCTGTCCCAGCAGTTTTTTTAAAAATATATATATGTGTACAATTACCCTAATGCACTAGAGATCCTTGTTGAGAGGAATGTGTGAGAGTACAAGTATGGCTCTTCACCATGAGATGGAACATCAAAGAGTTAGTGGAATTATTCCAACAGTCTAGTTTACATTTAAATAGCCCCGTTTCAGTGCCTAAGGCTCTAGTTTGTGTTCTGTGTTGTTCGAAATCACCAATTTTTGTTGTATGTACATGTATACATGAGTTAATCATACACCATCCATCAAAATACCGACTTCGCTCGTCGATATTGCCAAAAGACATGCAATTGAGGTTAGCAGTAGAAAGAGTCGAAATCGAACCAAAACCTTGATGAATTTTCCACCAACCGGGTTTATAGATCTGCCTGTATGTCCAGCATCTCCAGATCACAAGATCAGACTGATATTGAACGTTATGTTCCGAGAATTAGAATCAGCGTTGTTGGAAGGTGTATGTAACAGCTGGTCCCATCTAGGGTGGACTTTTTAACATTAACTAATTAATTAAGTCATCGCTCCTTCAAAATAGATTTTCCACTTCGGACGTTTGATAGACAGATATTCACAACATGAGAACGATAGTTATATTTTGTGCCGACCTACCCACTTGATAAACTTGCGTGAATGAGTTTTCTATTGTTCAACCATTGCCAAAGATGTGCTTCATGAACTACCGGGCCCGCCGAATGCTGAATTTTGACGCTCAAATGGGGCATGCTTATGCCTGGGAAAATAGCCAACTGTCGCCCATAAAATCGGAAAACATAATTCATCATAAAATAATAGAACCAAGCTTCCGGCTGGCATAAAATACATGTATATATAAACACAAGCTAACTTTCTGAAGGAGAGAGGGAGAGCGAGAGAGAAAGAGAGAAGTGTCAGTATGTCGGTACCTCTTCCCACTTCCCTTATATGTGCTGTAATTTCAATGATTCCATGTCAAATCGGTACCAATAACCTGTATTTTCTTCCAAATATTTTTCCAAACCTTCGTGAGTATTCTACACACATGTATCTCAGTCACGCTTTGAATTTGACTATTCATTCACACACCTTCGAGATCAATCGTAATTGTATCAAGATTACACCAAACACAGAGACTTTAAACGGGTGAAGCAACGAAAGGTGGCGCCAGTGATGTAATGTATTAAGCGGTGCATTTGCTTACACCTTATTAGCCCAGTTTCAGTTCAGTATGGTATCAAACGGTGAATCTCAGTCTATGACAGATTTTATCAAAACAACCGATTTCAGCGAAAAAGCTAATGTCTTGTACAAAACAATGTATAAATTTGACTGCTGAACTGGGGAGTTTTCAAGAACTGGTTATACTCGGTTAATCATATGTTCTGTGACGAAAACGTTAGATCCCGCCCCAATATTAACAAGCAAGACGACATTAGAAACAAAACAAAACTTCGAATTCTACATTCAGATAATCTAGTCAATATCGTAACGATTCAGCCGTTCTAAATCGTTTGGCAAATCAATGTCAATGCTCAATACATCAACGTATCATGCATATATGACTGTCATATATATATAGCCACGTTTACTCTCGCACATTGCGATCGGCAAAGAAAATAACCTTGCATGATTCTGTCTTCAGATCTATGCCCTGTTTTTTTTATATCGATCGATTATCTTGATTTATCACACCCTTGATTAAAAGTGAAGACACGTCTTGGCTAAATAGCCTTTCTAGTGAAAATGCGATTACGAAGACGGTTACGCCACATCATTTGACATTAAATTTCTCTCGATACAGTACTTCTCCGCATAAGGCAATCAATATGTCAGTCTCGATAGGCAATATATCTTCGTATCCTTATTACAAACAGCCGTGAAAAAGTATTTCTACGCCATATAAACAGTCACCTATAATGAAAGGCGGAAAAACTGAAGCGAGTTCTCCGTGCTTCCGTGTTCGCCGTTAGAAATTTTTGACGACTGAGTCATCCACCAACACCAAATATCGAAGCATTCTACCCATCAACTGCTTACTAACAAATTCTTAATAACTGTTTTCATTGCAATGGTTTTATTAAATTATCTTAGTTATTAATCCAAGGTAATGCATCCCTTGTTCCAATCTCCGCCGAGCTCTAATAACCCATTGTCTTATATTTGAACTCCTTGGGTGATAACAAAATGTAAGGGCAGCCCTGTCTACCCGAGTCGATGATATTCTAAAGCGAAAAATTACATTCTCCTTGTCCGTCTAAAGAGCTTCGCCCACTCGACTGTTTGCTCGGATCTATTAGTTCGCGATTGTACCGATTAACAGCTATATTTTCATCTGTACGTGTCTAATTCATCGCGTGATGTACACATCGTGCTTATTTAGTAAGGAAGTTTTCCATGGATTTCGTGATTGGAACTGTTTATCTCAACGAAATCCCTAACAGAACTGACTATTCCTTGATTAATCGAAATCTATAACATTCTAAATGTTTCTGAATCCCCCGTGGTTAGGAACGAGGTCACATTTACGTGATAAATGTACATCCCATTCCGTCTGCCGACATGTAGATTGTTTAATCCCAAACTGCATACATTGAGTACAAATCAGTTTTCATTGCCGTGGTCCTTGACATGCGTTTGTGTATCTATTAAAGACCCGATCCTTCTTATGAAGCTTCCCTGTCCGCGCAGTTGTTCCAACATTCTAGGATCGTCGCTCCGCATGTTCTCTTTGTTAGGAGTATCGGGAATTAAATTTGCAACTGTTACACTCGATGGCCAAAGTTTATCACTGAACAATGCTGCCTGGCCTCGGTGTCGGCGGCACTGGTGCGCAGTGCGTGGGACAACATGACCTTCGGTTTGTTCTCTTGATCTCCCCCCATGTTTATAATATGGAGCGAGTTTTTTAACTGATGCTAACTGGTATATTTTCGACATGAGGTTGTCAGGATTATTATAAATGTAATCTTGTTGGTCCTTTTTGGTATGGTGGGAATATTTTATCCATATTATCATATTAATACCAGTTATCAAAAGTTGAAAAACAAAGACAAAGACAACATGCGGAGCGACGATCGTAGAACGTTGGATAATAACAAACTTCACGAGTTCAAAAAAAACTGTAGACTATACTCATCTGAACAGCCAGAAACGTTTCGATCAAGCCATGATTAGACGATGTAGAATCGGCCATAGACGATTAACTCACGAGCATTTGCTGAAAAAAAGAACCAGTCCCAAGGTGTATTACATGACACGAAGATCTCACGGTGAAACGTTCTTATCGACTGTGTAGATTTTAAGATTGTAAGAGAGAAATTTTATCGAGGAGCTACCCTGGAAGATCTTTTTAGTCGAGTAAAAGAAGATTGTATTTTAGATTATTTGAGAGAGATCGGTCTGTTGTATACATTTTAATGAATTTACATGTTTTTAATGCATTACTATACTGAGTTATTAACTTGAATATTTAGAATTTTGTTTGGTCGTCGCTATATAGCTGAAATATTGCTGAACGCGACGTTAAACCTTAATTCTCTCTCTCTGTCCCTCTCTTTAGATTAGATAAATCCGGTATTTCGTCCACTCAGCGGATAAAATACGACATACGTCTCATTGAAATAAACATTTGGGTTTTTAAAACGTAATCTTAAATAAGCAAATCAGCTGTGGTGTTGCAAATACACCTCACTATCTCAGTTGTGAATGCGATATCAGAATACTCAGAAAACAGGCATCAGTGTGTAAAGTACATTCTAAAAGGGGTTTGATCCTTTTGAGCCCAACAGTTTGCGAGAAATATACATTAGTGTCCTTGTAGGGCAATATTTAATTATATCCGAATGTAAATGTCTGGACACCGGGGAAATTAAACGTTCGTTGGACCCGAACATGATGGCATGTCCAATGACCAGCTGGACCTCTAGAAGTAACGAAATCACAAATTATTGATTTTGATGAAACCTGAGGAACTTAGGTATATCTGTAGGAATTCGCCGTGCTATGCCCTCAGTAGGAATTTGTGTAATATTTTTATTATCAATTACGCGTTAAATAGAAACAGACGGCCACTTTATGCTACTGCCCGAAACTCAGATGTAGACAGATTAGGATTAGAGTAGCGAGGAAATCTTCCTTGAGACTCATCAGACGGTATTAGGGATGCCTTGATTTGAACTCGCTTAATACAATATTACTTCCGGTATCAGACCGTACAGATACAGCAACACAGATATAAATTGGAGCGATATGCAAGATGTTAGAAAAATTGACGACGTCTGGCGACTAAAAAGCAACCATATGACTCTACCATCTTTCTTAAAGTATACTATCACACTTATTGAATTATACGCACAACATGTATCTTAAATCTCCACCTCATGGACGAATGAACGAACGAACGGACAGATGGACGGACGGAGTATTAAGCTTTACAGTGACTTGCTGGTGTATGTCCGTGTCCGACTACGGTTACAGTAATAAATTACATTCAACATAAGTTTATAGAGGCGAGTGAGCGTTGGAAATTAAAAATGTTTTTTTCTCTCGATTTATTAATGTTGAATGAACGAACGATACAAAAGCCAATTGGCACTATGAACTACGTCTTTACAGCGGAATTTATGATTCTTAAGCGTTACAGTGGCTTGCTGGTGTATGTCGGTGTCCCACTACGGCTACAATAATGAAATTACATACAGCACAGGTTTGTAGAGGCGCGTAATTATAAGCTTTGGGAATGACCACTAGTTTAATCTCTCGATTGGTTAATGTTTGTTTGAGATACTAAGACATTAAAATGGCACGTACAAATGCAGTATGGTGTCATTTGTATCACCAAATTTGATCTGAACTCGTTGGGATACGTGGGCTCTCGATTCAACAATAACGACCGATGGTCAATGGCCTCGATCGGTGCTCCATTTACTACAATAAATGTAACCGACATATCGCTCCAACGCTAATGCATTCACTCCCAAAAATGCGATTGTCAATGGTTTCCGATTTTTTGTATCTCTAATGGTCTTGACCATTGAGCTTCCGACCTCAGTAGTTAACAGGAGGTAATACTGATAATAATCACAATCTGCAGCATATACATGTTAACAAAAAATGTCCTGGTAGAGGGCCGCACTGAAAACCTTTGACCTATTTGACCATGGATAATTTCAGCACCCTCATAATAGCAGTGTTGTTTTTGCTCGAACGATTTTATTTTTACGATCTCCTATTGACCGATGACCCATTGACATGAATTCTGGTACGCGACATCTGCGAGACCCCGTAATTATCCTGTTGAATTTTGAGAGAAATCCGTCAGTGAGTTGCTAATCTAAGGAACTAAATAACATAAGTCGGCAGAAAAAGGCTGAGAATCTGTATTCCGTAAGACTTCGCCAGCTAAGACTAACGCATGGTATCACCGACCGAATAACAACTTGAAATATTCCAGTCAGGCATCCTCTGGTCAGTCACCGTCCTTTCAAAGATATCAGTATCGATGGTCTTTACGCTATTCTTTTACAGTTATATCAACCATGATCAGGCGATGTAGAATTGGCCATACACGATTAACTCACGAACATTTACTGAAAAAAGAGCCAGTCCCAAGTTGTGTTCCATGCCACGAAGATCTCACGGTGAAACATATTCTTATTGAATGCATAGATTTTAAGATTGCAAGAGATGCCTTTTATCGAGCGACTACTTTGGGAGATCTTTTTAGTCGGGTGAGGGAGGATTGCATCTTGGGTTATTTGAGAGAAATCGGGCTGTTACATGTGTTAAATGTGTGTAGGTTTTAATGCATTGGATTATTTAAGTTAGTGAAATTTTGTTTGATCGTCCCTATATAGCTGAAATATTGCTGAACGCGACATTAAACCTTAATTCTCTCTGTGTCTCTCAACGTCACAAGACACTATTTTGGCCACACCACCTAGTGCTTCCACTCTGTTTCTCGGTTTTGGCGATACTTATCGCACGCTGGTTGCAAAATATGATCACAGCGTGCACGACCTTCTGCGTTAAGTTTCGTAACTTGTGTCTATTTCGAATTAAACTGGGATAGGGACAATATGACATCCATAAAGGTCAAGAGCAGAGAGTCTAGTCTGTCATTCAATATTCAGCCGTCCACGAAAGAATTTCCGCGTCCATAATCCAAATTACAAGCGTCTGGTCCGTCATTCATAAGACCTAATTAATATAATAGCAATAGCACCAAATTAAGAGAATATATCATAGTATACATAAAACTAGGCTAATTTCCTGCAAGAGAGAAGCGGTCAACAGTTTTCAATGATGCCAGCAAGATATCACGATGGTCCAAAAATATCAAATCCATATCGCTGATCAGTATTCTAGATCCATATGATTTTATATGGAAAGTCGTTATCTAGAGTCGGATGGATCTCAGTCAAGTTTTGATTGTGCCTGTTCATATGAATAGTATAAGGATCTTGAGATGCATAGGTTCATACGGCCCCTAGCCCCGGGTTAAGGAGAATTAGACACAAGTTACATACCACCATAGACCTGCCACGCTACGCTCAGCATGCGATATGTATCGCTAAATTTGAAAAAGATAGAGTGGAGGCGTTTGATAATATAGTCCTGCTTTGTAAGTTTCTGCAATAATGTTCTCTGACGTTAATAAAAATCGTCGCATTTAACAGAGGATCTATCAAATGCTACCACGCGAGATATGTATTCGCCATATGTCAAGAAGTCATAGGCATTGCTTTGTCAGTTATCCTTTGAGTACCCAAAGTCATCACACGTGCAACCATATTCTCGCGTGCTGTCTTATAAGATACACCTCGAAGCTTGAGAACCATGCCATTTTGTCTGAAACATAATCCAGGCAAGACTGACTGTGAATGTCCAGAAATGGAGGCATGAGGTCGCGCATTAATCTGTGTAAATCTGGCGAAAATGTTGTTTAGCTGCTCCATGAATACAGACTAAGGAATTTCACAATGTGTTACTTGAACGAACACGTACTCCCCAATGGGCAGTTCGTTTTGCCTGAGCTGAGTGCCAGAGAATGTTCTTCACACGTTCCTCTCCATACTGTAGCTATACAAATAGTGTGTGAGAAAGACATTAGGGTCCAACGAGGGCAGCAGTTAATTTTACCCACCTGCCAATCAGTTTACACGAGGGAAATTAGATGGCCATAGGGGCATGGACAAAAAGGTCTGGCCGATGGCTATGATCAGCGGTTAGTTGACCCGAAATAGCAACGTATCAATTTTTAGTAGCTTAGGGAATAGAAAGTCGATTTTTGTTTCAATAATTAATGCGATTCCTGTATCATCCAGGAGTTAAATCAAATCTTCCTCAACACATCTACTGGGTATGAATAATGAAGTTAGTGATATAATTGTTTTAGAATCATACGTGGGTTCGTTGAATATAGAAATAAATAGGTTTACCTGGGGTATAGCTCAAAGGTTTTTTTCTACGTGGTGCATAGCTCAGAATTAAACACAGCATTAAAATAGTGATCTAAAACGATTCTGGCATATTGACAAGAAGTCGTATGACCCCACAGACCCAAACAATGAACCATAAGTGATCCATGTGTTGATTTGTATCCTACCCACGCTTTCACTGCATCTGTTCATGTTGAAATCTTGATGGTTTTCAATTTCTATAATAAACTTATCCCTCAAATCTCTAGACAACAGCTAAAATGCCAGCTGTCTAAAGGAATAATTAATACTTTATTATCATCTTATCCACACTTTGGATTTGAGTTTTTCCCTATCTTTTAACATGAGATTTTGGCATTTACCTATATTTACAGAAATTGGCATGGCTAAGGGCCCTTTTATTCTGGCTAATTTCGTTCAGTAATACTGGCGAAACAAAATACAGGCAAAGAAATTTAAGTTCAACATGATCATTGTTTCTCAGATAGCATGCTGAGTGCATATTTTTGACAAGCCTAAAATCCAACTGAAAATCATGTTATGAGACTGTCTCATTTGTACTAAAATGATATATGTGTTGTAATACAACATCGTCAAAATATATGATTACGGGGTATGATCCTTTATTTTCAAGTAGTACTTTTATTATTTTATGGACGGCCGTTGAATATTGAATGTCGGATCTTTATGGACGGCCACTGAATATTGAATGTCGGATATTTTATGGACGCCGCTGAATGTCGGATCTTCATGGACGGCCGATGAATATTGAATGTCGGATCTTTTATGGACGGCCGCTGAATATTGAATGTCGGATCTTTTATGGACGGCCGCTGAGTATTGAATGTCAGATATGTATGGACGGCCGCTGAATACTGAATGTCGGATCTTTATGGACGGCCACTGAATATTGAATGTCGGATATTTTATGCACGCCGCTGGATATCGAATGTTGGATCTTTTATGGACGGCCGCTGAGTATTGAATGTCAGATATTTATGGACGGCCGCTGAATATTGAATTTCAGATCTTTATGGACGGCCGCTGAATACTGAATGTCGGATCTTTTATGGACGGTAGCTGAATATTGAATGTCGGATCTTTATGGACGGTCGCTGAATACTGAATGTCGGATCAGACGCCTGCCAATATAAGACTGTTATTTAGGGAGCTTTACCATCAACGTCTTGCGTCCGAAAGGTAAATAACCCTCTTAAACTTCTTTTGCGATAAAACGCAATATCGGATCTGAAACCAATATCAGTAAGATATACGACCGTCATTAAAATATTTTCTGGTAGAATAAGCACATTTCTTTCCGAAAACAATGAAATAAAACATCACCATATCCATGCGACGAATCCCGCAATCTGAAAATCGGGTTGACTAAAGACTGCACAGACTCGTGAATGTATCGCTATTTTTATATTTATATAATGTATTCTGATTTGCTAGGAAGATTTCACAGTGATAACCTATTTATGTTGATATCGCTTGATTTATTAAAATCCTTGATTAAATGTGAGGACACCTTTGGTAAATCAGATTCGTAATAGGAATGCAATTGTGAAGAAGGTAACGAGTGTTTTCGTCACACAAATTCGGCTGAGTTTCCAATTCCTCAAACTCACCGGAAACCTATGGGTAACGTGAACGCTGCAGTTTTCAATGATTATCCGGACATGGAAATTGGATTTCGCGGAAATTGGATTTCGCACAGGGTATCTCTCTCGTTGTATCCACTATTTCTCACAAGCATCGAACAATAAATCTATCCGTAACATATACCATCTCCATATAAAACTTTTCACTCATATTGGAGAGCGAGTATTGGTGAAACTGTTATCAGTGTTGCCATCAAGACATCCCAAATTAAAGGGACTTATCATACGCGACTGCATACAACTCGCTAAACGGTGTCTATTCCCTCATCCGTCCCTTATTCTTCATCATAAAAATAAATTCCATTCCCGACACGAAAGTTATATTACTAAGATTGTTCTCGTCGCAGGGATTTTTTTCAGATGATCTCAATTAATTTGCGGTGATGCATTTTTGATTCCCGAACTCCATAAAGCTCTAACTCGATCTCCGCTATCTGATATCTCTCATCGATAATGATTACAAGATGCAAACGGCAGCTCTTAAGATCCGTGTCTATTTCATCGTCCACGAGTAGAATACACACAAGTAGCATAATCATTCCATGGCTAATCTTCCACTTATCGATTATTCTTTTGATGTAGACGCTCACCCGTGTAATGATTGACACAGCAGATATATGACTGTCTGTGCGTGCAAATTACAAATTTGAGTCAATGAATAGGTAAGTTTAGCTGGTATTTCGCGATTGATGTTGTGTATTTCCCTGAAACATTACTTATGAATTAACATGAGTATCATATCAAATGTCAATTGATCTATACCCGCCTGTGTAAGACAAAGAGATAATCTGCACGAGTACAATACCATATCCCCGTACTTTACGTTAATCCGCATTTCGATTATTCAGTCCATGTTCTTGAGATATTTTTAATCTCGCCTCGTCGTGTTTATATATCTTTTTATTTTGCTGCAGGTCATCTCTTACTGGACGAAATGCTTTTCATGCTACCAGGCGTATTAAATACTGAACGTGAACGTTAAGGATACCCGAGGAGATGGGATGTCCATATAATCAAACTCATTGAAACAAATATCTGTGATTATTTGGGTCTGATGAAAGCAGCTTTGGTGTTTCTATCCGACTAGATTAAATTATCATCAAGACGCTATTAAACGCGCATCCAGTAAATTACACAAGGACGAGATAAGTGAGGATATATGGTGCTAAAACAGAAAACAACGTGCTTAGTTTCTGGAAGTGATTTAATTATACAGACCCGCAAATATTTGAGAGTAGAACACATTAGGGTCCTCCATGGGTCCCACTCAATTCAATCAAAATGTAAATGTCTGGACACGACGGAAATAAAATGGTCGTTGAACCTGGACAATATGGCCTGGGCAGTGACCGAAATCGGCCGATGGAAAACGCAAATTATTGATTTCTATGTAACCTGTGCTCTGAATAGGAATCTAATATTCGAAACTCGTGAAAATAGCAATTCTCTTACCCCATGAGATGAAATAGTTAAGGTGTTCGTCAAGAAATAGCTGATATCCTCTATTTATGACGAAAATCATATGGATGTAAGAATTCTGATCGGCGATACAAATGTGATAGTTGGAACATCACGATGTTTTCCTGGAATCAGTGAAAACTGTTCACCGCTTCTCCCTTGCAAGAAAACTAGCTGTTCTTTATGTATACAATGATTGTCTTTTTTTTACAATGCTACTACTGTTATTCGAATTAGGTGTTTGGATTATGAATGCGGAAATTCTTTTATGGGCACCGGCTGAATATTGAACAACGGACTAGAAACTTGTGTTTAATAAAGCAGTCTTGCGGACTATTTTGGGGGCGACAAAGCATCCATCCTCTAGCAAAAGAATTATAACAGCCATGCTAGTACTCTGCTTAGAAAAAATGCATCTTTTTGTCCCCCGCCGCAACGCGGCCGGGGACTTTAAAATGGTTCTTGCTTCTTTGTGTCCGTGGATGTCTGTGTGTCCGTCCATGTCTGTTCGAAGCGATAACTTCCTAACGCTTTGTTGGATTCTTCCGAAATTCGGAATATGCATTCCTTGCGGCAAGACGCCAGTCCGTATTGCATTTCAGCAACATCTGCCTGAAGGTGGCGCCACTAGTTCTTGCTTCTTTGCGTCCGTGGATGTCCGTGTGTCCGTCCATGTCTGTTCGAAGCGATAACTTCCTAACGCTTTGTTGGATTCTTCCGAAATTCGGAATATGCATTCTTTGCGGCAAGACGCCAGTCCGTATTGCATTTCAGCAACATCTGCCTGAAGGTGGCGCCACTAGTTCTTGCTTCTTTGCGTATGTGGATGTCCGTGTACGTCCGTGCATGTCTGTTCGAAGCGATAACTTTCTAACGCTTAGTTGGATTCTTCCGAAATTCGGCAAACGCATTCCTTGCGACAAGACACCAGTCCGTATTGCATTTCAGCAACATCTGCTTGAAGGTGGCGCCACTAGTTCTTGCTTCTTCGTATCCGTGAATGTCCGTGTACGTCTGTTCGAAGTGATAACTTCCTAATGCTTTGTTGGATTCTTCGAAATTCGGAATATGTTTACCTTGCGACAAGAAGCCAGTCTGTATTACATCTCAGCAACATCTGCCTGAAGGTGGCGCCACTGGTTCTTACTTCTTTGTGTCCGTGGATGTTCGTGTACGTCCGTGCATGTCTGTTCGAAGCGATAACTTTCTAACGCTTTGTTGGATTCTTCCGAAATTCAGCATTCGGATTCCTTGCGACAAGAAGCCAGTCCGTATTGCATTTCAGCAACATCTGCCTGAAGGTGGCGCCACTAGTTCTTGCTTCTTTGCATCCGTGGATGTCCGTGTACATGTACGTCTGTTCGAAGCGATAACTTCCTAAAGTTTTGTTGGATTCTTCCAAAATTATAATACGCATTCCTTGTGACAAGACGCCAGTCCGTATTACATTTCAGCAACATCTGCCTGAAGGTAGCGCCACTGGTTCTTGCTTCTTTGAGTCCGTGGATGTTCGTGTACGTCCGTGCATGTCTGTTCGAAGCGATAACTTCCTAACGCTCTGTTGGATTCTTCCGAAATTCAGCATTCGCATTCCTTGCGACAAGAGGCCAGTCCGTATTGCATTTCAGCAACATCGGCCTGAAGGTGGCGCCACTGGGTCAAAATAGATTTTTTTTCCGTGTACATCTGTTCGAAGCGATAACTTCCTAATGCTGTGTTGGGTTATTCCGAAATTCGGAATACGCATTCCTTGCAACAGGACGCCAGTCCGTATTGCATTTCAGCAACATCTGCCTGAAGGTGGCACCACTGAGTTTCTCTTCTTCTTGTCCGTTCCAGTCAAAATGGGCCTTCAATTTTGCTATATGAAATCATTCTATTCCACATCATATGATTTACCCTAAAGCTTTTGCATGAACCATATTTTATTTCAGAAGTATAATGTGAAATAACTGGCGGGGAAATCCCCGCAGTACTGAATCCCTGATTTTTGAATTTCGTGTCATCTTAAACGAAGGACAACATTCCCTTCAATTTTGCTAACAAATAATTGTATTGCACATCATAGGATTTACCCTGAAGCTTCTGCACGAATCATTTGTCTACACACGTATATTACTATATTAATTACAACTGTGTTCCTAATGTTTGGGTGCACACTGTGCATATGATCAATTTCCTGAATTGAACTGAATTCAACCTTGCTGGTCTTCAGACTGACAGATGATGGCATGCAGTTGTCAGTGCAGTTGTTCATGTACAGGGAGCTTTCTATGAATGAGTTGCAACCCCAAAGGCTTAAAATTTATCAGGCACAGACCCATGTTTTTACCCCTCGGCCATTTTTGGCCATGGGGTATTGTCATCATTTTGTACGTCCGTCTGTCCGTACGTCCGTTCGTGAGCGAGATAGCCGGAAAACTGTTTCGCTGATGAATTCCAAATTTGGTATGCTTATTTGCCTAGTCAAGGACCAGAAGCCTATAGAATTGGGACCTGATTGGGTGGGAACCTTAGCAGCCATCTTTAATTTCATGCAAAATGGATAATGATCCATATCTCGGAAACCATTCAACTGTTCAATACGAAATTTGATATACATCATCGATACATCAAGCAACTTTCAACGAATTACCAAACAAGCTTTTCTGATTAGCTGGGAACCCTGGATACCATCTTTAATTCATACGAAACCGATAATGATAGCATACATATCTCGGTTACCATTCAATTGTTTTATATGAAGGTAGGTATATATCATCAATACATCCAGATACTTTGAATTGGGACCTGATTGACTGAAAACCTTTGGTGGCCATCTTTAATTTAGGCAAAATCATTAATGATCTATCTCTGATTCCGTTGGAGTGCTCAGTGGAAAATTTGGTATACATCATTGATGCGTCAAGAGACTTACGATGAATGACAGATCTGGTTTCTCTGATTGGGCGGAAATCTTGGCGGCCATCTTTAATTTATTCAGAATCTTTAATGATGTTTATCTCTGATACCATTCAAATGTTCTATACGAAACTTGATTTACAGCATCGATGTATGAAGAGACTTGCATTAATGAATAACCACATTAGTTCCTCTGAGTGATGGGAAGGATGGGCAACCATCTTTAATTTATGTAAAATCATTAATGATCTCTATCTCTGAAACTGTTCAAATGCTCAATGTAAAATTTGATATACATTATCGATGCATCGTCTCGGTTACTTCTACACGATGTGCCTAGGATACAGTACTATACTACACCCAATTTTTTGTAATTCAACATCGCAGAAAACCACCATCGATTGCGTTTTCAATGGTAAAAGGGTTAGGAAAGAACTAAAAATACACTTCAATGCAGAGTGATTTTGATTGACGCCAGAAATCGCTCAGAACGCTTCTTCGGCGATCTAGACCCCAGGAGCATCTGGGGCCTGGGCGGCCCCTGGATCCTCACCTAAAGTGCAATGATAGTGGCCGTACCACTTTGAATTTGCTTCCGACGCCCCTGTATTAACAGACAGTGTCAACGTACTGTTCCAGCTGTCTCCCGTTCAGTGATTGGTCATTCGACCCCGCCATTTTAAACTAATACGAGCATTTTCATTGGATCACTATTAGATAAGACCCACCCCAATCTTCATACACAACCACGTGACTGTCTCAGTTGACTGATGACATAGCGTGGCCTCGTTTTTGATTTCAAAATCTGCCGTCTAACTGGGAAAATGTTGTTGCTGCTGCATCAGCCGATCATTAGCCCGGCCCCTGTAGAGGATACTATAGGCTAATACATGTAGGCTACCATGCCATGAGATGATGCTTGGGATTGCATTTCGCTCACTTGCACCTACAGGTGGCGACAACTGGTGGCAATTTAAAATTTGGTTTTCGGGCAGTAGGTTGAGGATGCCTTCAGCTTCTCGTCAAATTTGGTTTGCAGATAATGCCTTGAGATGTCACTTGGGGATGCTTCTCGGTGCTTCACTGCATGGAAACTATATCACAGAAGCAATCAACTTTCAGTCAATCGTTCTGAGTTGATCTTAAAACTTGGCAAGGCAGAAAGACCCTTCCACATCCATTGCCTATGAAGCAGCAGTTGCCTCCCTCATGTATATCCCCTAAGACCAACAATGCTAAAAAATATTGCTGCCATTTCGGCGGGGGACCTAGCATCCTCTGGCTGCTTGTTATTCTTAATTAGGTGTTTTCAAAATTTTCCTTGAGCACACTGTTTTGTAAGTTATAACTGTTAGTCTGTGAGTACCCAAAGCCACGAGATGTGCGGCCATAACCCGCCTACTGTCTAACAGATTCACATCGAAACTTGATAACCTTGCCATTTGGTCTGAAAAGTAACTTAGGCAACACTGACTATAGTAGCTGTATCTCCGTGAATTGGCTCCTGTGACCGCTCAGTAATCTGTGCAAATGTGTTGAAATTGTTATTTAGCTGTTCCATGAATACAGAATGGGAAATTTCAGAATGTGTTACATGAAATAATCACGTACTCAAAATGAGCAGATCGTTTTGCATGAGTGCCAGAGTATGTTCATCACGCCCCCTCCCCCCTTATGTAGATCTACGAATAGGTTGTCAGGAAGACATTAAGTTCGAACGAGGGCAGCAGTTAATTTCATCCACCTGTCAATCTGTGTACACAAGGGAAATTAGATGGTCACAGGGCATGGACAGAACGGTCTGGCCGATGGTCGTGATCGGCAGTTAGATAAACCGGAATGGCATCGAATCGATTTTCAGCAGCACAAGGGACAGTTTCGCTTTTGTTTCAATAGTGAATGCGATTCTTGTGTCCTCGTCGAGTTAGATCAAATAGACGTTATTAACACACACAAAAAATTATTTTAGCTATAAAATAATCGTATGGGAACACGACTCTCTCCGATGCTATTCGTGATTTCGAAAATCAGGTCGCTGTTTTTTAGTTGGATATTTTATGTTGCTCGATCCAAATTTACTGAACACACAGCTGTGTATGTACGCCTAAACGCCAGGTAACCGCCCTTTGAGTTCAGAGCCTTAATTAAGCTACGCATACATTCTTTGCAATTGATGACTATACATGTAATTTAGATCTATGTGTTTTTTCTGATATGTGCAACATACTCAACCACCCGAAGTAAAAGAACAGAATATAAGTCGGAAATCACGGTGCCTCAAGGAAGGGAACGTTACTGATGACCACTTTTTTTCTGGGAAATACATGGGTGATTAGGTTTCTGTCGCGCAAGATTAAAATGTGTTCACCATTCAGCAACTGGTTTTGTGGCTTATAGGTTCATTTTAATATTCTGCGCCTGTGAGTGAATGAATGCTCGGCTGATTGGATTTGAGTACTAAAATTCTAAACGATTGAATTAATATAGAAATTTAGCGTTCGTTGAAAGCAATGGCCCCAAAATTAAACTAGGTCTAGTATGTCGGCACCTCTTCCCACTTCCCTTATATGTGTTGTAATTCCTACGAAAACAAGCGAAGTGTCAAATCTCACTATGTCGCAAAGACCTAGTCCCTCATAATCTTCCTTAATCGACAACTTGAGATGAGGGCGAAATCACCCAAGTGTGTGTGCCTTTAACCATACGGCTCGCATTAGGAGCTAGTGACCGTGTGGTTTACTTCATAGATCCACAGGATGAGTCACAATAAAAGCGCGGCTGGGATACCAAGGCTACGTCCTAGGATCTTCCGTAGTCTAGTCTGAATGTGAGGTGTCGAAGAAGACTTAACTGTGGAGTCGTATTGGGGTTTTTTTGTCGCCAGACAAAAAGTATTCTCACTTCTCACACATCTCACTAATTTATAATAAGTATAGGATAGGATTCTGCTGTGGACCGCTACTCCCCAAGGCCCGACCCATATATACATGTCATTTGACAAATATATGGTCTTGTTGGAAAATTTATCGCACGGTGTCGGGCATCACAGGTTCTGTCTTTTCCTCGCATTTACCATGTTTACCCCATGGTGAGGCGTTTACTCCATCAGACGCCCTCGATGCTCAGTCACAAACATCATATAAGTTACTTACTTGAGCTGATCTGCCATCACAGCTCCCGAGCTAGCCTATCTAATTCCGCTTAAACCGATGTTACGGTGCGTGTGGTTACTTCACATTTCGCACATGAACGCACCCATAATATAAGCGCGGATGAGATACCAAGGCTACGTCATTGAATCCTCTGTATTCTGGTCAGATTGTGAGGTGCCGAGGGAGACCCTCCTGTGGAGACATATGGTTGCTTTTAGTCGGCTGACGACGTCAATTGTGCCCCCCTCTTACATACCTCACCGATTTATTAACTGTATATAGTAGGATTCTTCCGGTGGGATCCTCATTTGCTTCTCATTTGACAAATTTATTATCAGGTTTATTTCTTGGCTGGAAATGAACACATTACACTTTGACTTTCTGTGTTTAAAATTGTGTTTACCATGATTACCCCTGTTGACACGTTTGCCTCATCAGACACCATCGTTGCTCATACAGTAACAGATGAGTTTCTTAACTTGAGCTGATCTGTGATCACATTTTCTGAGATAGTGATATATCAAGAATGATAAGGTCTAGGCTCACTAAACTTATGCCAGGCACACATGTTGTCAGGGGCTACTACCAAAATTGGATTTGGAGTATCGCCATCATGTAGGTACGTCTTTTTGTCTTTCTCGTTCCCACAATATCTCAAGAATGTGTGAATGGTGACGGGGGTAGATTATCAGGACCGAATAGACACATATTGTCAACAAAGGCCAAATGTTTATTCTACACTGCATATATTCAGCCTCATATTGACTATTGTCTTACAATCTGGGGAAATGCCTCCAATTGCTATCTTGAAAGAATTCACAGACTCCAACAAAGAACCGCCCGAATCATCTTACATGCTGACCCTGTCACACCATCAAAGCCACTGTTTAAACAATTGAACTGGATGACTATATATGAAAGATTATTTGTTCAAAAAGCAATTCTCACTTACAAAAGCCTAAATTCTGAAATTAACACTACACCAAATCTTTTCCAGAGATCAGCTGATGCTACAAGTCGAACTACAAGGTCAACGTGTGCTGGTCACTTGTACATTCCAAAAGGCGGGACAGAGTACTTCAAAAGAAGTTTGAGTTACTCTGGTGCCACACTATGGAATAGCCTGCCTCAAAACGTGCGCAGTGCTGAGTCTGTGAATTCATTCAAGAAACTTGTAAATAATTTTGTAAATAATAACTGAGATTGATTATTTGTATGTTATATATTATCATCATCAATTGTGCTTTATAGATACAATATATTTGAACATCTTTCTTTTGTTATGAGGGCCTCAAGGGAGAACAGTCTCTGACTGATTGTGTAACCCTCGTTAAATAAAACATTTATTATTATATATATAGAATGACCACGTCTAGTAACACCAAGCTTGGCTCACATATGAATGTGGTCGCGTAAAATAAGCCTATTAAAAATCTGTCAGATTTGGCCGACATGTTTTGGGGTAACCAGGTCAAAGTTGACTGACTTGTCCTCACTTGTTTTTCTAGCACCATATCTCCAGAATGATAAGGACAAGCTTAATGAACTTGCATCAGGCAAACGTCTAGCTACTGCTACTCCTTAGAGAGATGTCATCATGTACGTATCCGTATATCTGTTTTGTTTTTACTGCCATATCTCAAGAGTGACAACGCTACTTTCTCGCAAAACGTAATTAATATAATAAAGGATAATTATTCTTGGCAAAACAAATTATTTCAATGTAATTATAGGCAAGAAATGAGAAAAAAATGACAGAAAACTTATGACAGAAGACTTATCATGGACGCATAATAATTTTATGATTATCTTTTTTTCGTCACAGAGCTACGGTGAACCGTAATGTCCACCCCTAGTCCAGATAGGCAAACCCTCAGTAATGGCATTCTTCAAATGTTGAAATAGAGAAATACCTCCAATTTGAATCTCCAAATTCTTACTGTGCCGTTATGGACCATATCTCTAGATTCCCTTCTCGCGCTATTCTTGATTTACCCACATGAAGTGATTTAACTTCTCTTTCTTTCCTACTAACCACTATTTACGGATCTACACAATTCACCGTCCGATCAATGCTCATAGAGACCATACCTGCAGATATATATCCTTATCTTAGAAAACTTGTCATTAAATGGAAACTTGTAAACATGTTAACTTTGTTTTCGACACTTGATTTTTAGTTGCAATGTCTATTGCACGCAAGGGAAATCACTCCGTCGTTGGGCCGGAGCAAGATTTCCTGACCAGAGGCCGCAAGGTGGCAATAGGGAGATATCACTTCATCGATCTTCGTTTACCCTGGAATACCATGTCTCTTTTAGGTCGGGCTCATCACATGGTTAAGGAAGAGTCTCCGTGAACAATTCTTCCTTCTTTAATGGTTTTTCACCAATGTGATTGAAAAACGACTAGCCGCAATTCAGTCCCGCGGATATCGGGAAAAATCGATGTGTTATAAGTAAGATATATTCTCCCGATATGACATTTGAAACGTTTTTCCGAACGGCGATCCATTCGTACAAACTACAATTATTGAAGAAATATTTTTTCCCGAAACACTATTTGTAACAAATGACGCCACGCCTAGTTGGTTGGAAAGACCCACAATGGGTGGACATGTTGTCAAATGTATTAATTAAGATCAATATTTACATATGTCCACAGCAAATCATTCTAGCATGTCGCAGAAAGTAAACGACTTGCATCCACATGTTCTAGTCATTGCATCAATACATTCACATAGTGTTGTTAACGTTTCGTAACGTAACGTAACGTTTAACTATTGATGTCGAAAAATTACCTTTTTTACAAAGCATTGTGCCGCTGTCATTCGCTGGCCCCAACAAATGAAAGACGTACTTGCCGTATTACCCTCCAGATATTTTCAATTCAAATCTTCCTCAATCAGATAAACAGTCTTGTCACTTTTCTACATTCGCAACACGAATACAAGTACATTGATTTCGTACACGGTGTATGTAGATATATATATATATATTACATTATTTCGGATGGAACTGCTACCATACTTCTTTAAGCGTGGCTGTGTCTTATCGAGGAGAGTCGATTTTTGAAAACGTAGAATAGCAAACCTGCAACATTTTTTTTCTGCAGAAGTGGCCAAGTACCATATAGACACTGTAAAACGTTTTCGTAAGATATCACCTTGCATACGACACTGAATGTCTATAGACATAGGCCATGTTACCGGAAGATCTAATATGCCACATCAGTGGCGTTGAACAAGTTGATCTGTTAAGGATAAAGTTACCCACAATAAGTTGCTAGGATGTTATACGGCTAGGCGACTTGCTCGATTTAACACGTTGATTCAGTGCTGATACTTCTTGTGCCACTTCACCGCTCTTCTTAGTCGCATCGTTACCTCTTTCACGTGGTGGTTGGAGTATATTTCTCAGGCCCATACCGTTCATTTTCTCAGCGATTTCGAAGGGAAAGTATCGGCATATATGCTGCAGTAATAAAACTAAGAACATATACAAGCATAGTGAACGACTACCGAGAAGACTAGCCGCTACGGTTTGATTGAACGTCGTACACGGGTAATTTGATTGCATCGTGTCATCTAATTTTGAAATGTGGTTTAACTTTCATACGCTTGGCCCCAACAAATGAAAGACGTACTTGCCGTATTACCCCCCAGATATTTTCAATTCAAATCTTCCTCAATCAGATAAACAGTCTTGTCACTTTGGCTTCCAGGTCCACTCTTGGAAATGGTTGATTCTATTCTAGATCTTACTTTGTGTATTTTGACCAGTACACCTTTTGAAAGATTTAATCGAGACGGTTTTATGCAGAGATTAATAATGGATTAGAATGTGCCAGAAGGAGTCTTGTGTAGCGTGCAAGATCTATGGCGTTACGTTTCGTAACTTGTGTCTAATTCCGCTTAACCCGGGGCTAGGGGCCGTATGAACCCGTGTACTTCAAGATCCTCATGGTGTTCATATGAACAGGCGCAATCAAAGCGTGAATGAGATACATCATTCTCTAGATAACAACTTTACAACGATTATTGTGGATTAAGAATACTGATCAGCGATACGGATTTTATATTTTTGGAACATCATGATGTCTTGTCGGCATCGTTGAAAACTGTTGACCGCTTCTCTCTTTCAGGAAACTAACCTATGTTTATGTACACTATGATTGTCCTTTTGAGTTTGGTGTTAATACTGTTATATAAAATAGGCCTTTGGATTATGAATGACGGACTAGACGCCTATAATTATACATACAAATGATAACAAAATGGTAAGATTTATAGAATGTCTCTGAAGTCATGTAAAAATAAAATAAGGAAACATATGGCATCTCTCTGGTCAGTCGATGTGCGTTTGATTGTCACAAGAACCAATCTTTGATTTCTATATCGCGTAATGATGATGAAACGTGAAACTGATATACAATATGCCATCTTAAGATGAGTTGAAGAGGAGGCTTTACCTATTTGGGGGACATCATCGTGTAAACTGAGCAATCAACTAGTTTTTAAATTAGAACGAATTGTATACACCGTACCGCGTTGACATACTTCGATAGAAACGAACAATTTAACTGGTATGATAGAAGGTGTTTCCAATTCCACCCAAAGCTGAAACGAAATTATACCAGTAATTTCAATTACGTTGGATGAAAGGTATCACACAGCCTTTCAAGAGCCTACATGACCATGCTATTCATTTTATGCCCCATTATCAGATTATCGCAAATTCTCTGGGCATAAAAAACGAGAATACGTGTCCAACAATATTGGAATGACAATCAGCTGTGAATATTGACAGAGAGTTTCCAACCGTTTGGAAGAATCCTGGAAAGAAACACGTCAAGTCATATTTCATTTAATCAAGTCACATTTTCGTTTGTCTCGAGATGACACAATGCCATTAAAAAATGTTGCTTAACAAATGAAAAATGACCGTAACAGAAAGCAGACAAAACAAATATATTGCGATGAATATCATTTTCTCGTTCTGATGTCGATGCTGATTCAAATATCCAGGAAAAAAACTGCGACAAAACTTACCGTGGTGACCGACACATTGTTTTCTTCACATTGAATGTTCATGACACTTTCTATATGAATACGTATTGTAATTTAGAAATCAATGGTTTACCACATCATGGAGGCTCATCTACAGGGGGGAATTGTCGTGTCGGATTGATAAAAAAGAATGTTTCATATTTCATTTTCTCAAATCGCGTGTTCATTTCAATCTTGGCATGACACAATGACGTTTAGCAAATGTTGCCCAAAACATAAAAAAATGAGTATAATACAAAAACAAGAGCATTGCGATGAATTATCATTCTGTCGTTCAGAGGTCGATATTGATTCACGTTTCGGAGAGAAGACAGCGACAACATTTAGAGTGGTGACGTACACTTTCTTAACACCATTGACACTTTCTATACGAGTACTGAAATTTAGAAAAAACTTATTCACCACACCATAGAGGCCCGTCAACATGGGGAAATTCTAGTGACGAATTGATCAGATAGAAGGCTATTTGCATTAAATTGGGATGGATACCATGGCAACGAATTCCAAAAAACAAATGTTCTTTTTTTGTTATTTGACAATTAACATACACTTAGGATCCGTGCAGTAGATATAGGTATATGTCTTAATGGAGCGCCACTAGCAGGTACAGCCATTCTAAACATGTCTCGGGAGACACTATTCTCCATAATCATTTCGTGCAGAGAAATAAACAGGAATGGAAATGTTACGTTTAATTGAGATTCTTTATACGGTGAGATTCCGCTGGTGGACGTTTCGCCGCCAAGCCTTACACTCTGTACAAATCACTGTATTGTGCGTGTAGTTTGTGGCTGTGGTTAACATGGTGAAGAACGAAGCGCTTTGTCGGCGTCGCGCCTTATATACATGTACTCGTGGTCTGAATACGAACTTGTATTCCGGTTTCTTCGATATAACGATCACACCTGTCATCACCTTCCATTAGATGACTCGATAGAGCTATTACATCAGTGCTCCTGGATATTTGTATCTACTGCTCAAGCCGGTGTTAGGGGCTCTCATTCTCCAGAAAAAGAGTGGCTGAGATACAAATCACCAAAAGAATCATTTTAGTTCTCGTGGTGTGTTTAGATATGGAGTCAGAATATTGCCCTGTGCGATCATAAGACTTCTGGTCAGTACGCTGGCATCTTGTTCCACTACTTTTGTATGTTATTTTAGATGCTTCAAGTCATTGTACCACCAGCTGAAACAATATCGATCTTATACTACCTCAAAAGCTCAATACTACGCAATTGCGTTAACTATGATGGCCAGAGTCGAATATATATGTCTGACAAATGTAA
Source organism: Hanleya hanleyi (assembly GCA_036873755.1). Lineage (NCBI taxonomy): Eukaryota > Metazoa > Mollusca > Polyplacophora > Lepidopleurida > Hanleyidae > Hanleya > Hanleya hanleyi. The sequence continues at coordinate 67,063 of JAVTVY010022702.1, read as the reverse complement.
AGCTGATGGGGTACACGAGCGGACGTCAATTAATTTATCGCCCACTGTTATGCCATGCTAGATTTGGGGTACGAAAATATCTCCAGATATACATCGACGGCGTCACTAGGATTACAAAGCAAAAAAAAAAAATACTCAGGTGTTAAATAGTACGTTTCTCATCGGCCAGTATGATGGTGCGTATTGTGAATAATAGAGGTAGATAGGCTTAGTGACGATCACAACAATAGAGAACACGAGAGGGCTCAGGGATAGCCATACAAAACGAATTGTAAGTTAATAACTTTATTGTTAGTTTTCAGGAAAGCATTATGAGCTGCTTTATCGATTGGTCATATATCACATGAGAGCATAATTGCATTTGTGTTATAAAATCCACCCCGAGTCAATCTAAGAAGCTGTTTGCACGACGAGATTTTAGCATCAAAAGAAATTCTGAATAAAACGTGAAGAATGTTTACAAAGTTACATTATTCAGATCTTTTCTCCAACCAAGCGAACAATCCGCTTAGCTAAGATGCTGATGGCTATTATGTCGTCCTAATTTCATTTTTGTCATGTCGTGTGTGCTCATGCATTCTATTGTACCGGTCCTGAAACAACGCTCCTATAGCATGTTTATTTTTTTATTCCACGGATAAAAGATCTAATTTGCTAAGTTTGTATTAAAACAACATTCAATCATATGGATAGATTAAGTGTATAGTATTATATGGTTGACAAGCGACACACCATATAAAAGACCAGGTCCCTAGACGTGTTTTATAATGACCATTCCTTTACGACATCCTAAATATTAATACGCTAAACAAGCATGGCAGTTGAGTTTTACCATAACGACAATGCATCTTTCAGTTTTAAAATTTTGATTGGTCAATTCAATTGGTCAACTTCATTTTAAAATATTTGATTGGTCAATTCAAATTGAAAGAAAATCTACCCAATCACAGTTTCTGTAAAGGTTCGCTGATACGAGTATTGACGCTTTGTTCGGAGAGAGGGAGAGAGAGAGAAAGAATTTAGGTTTAACGTCGCGTTCAGAAATATTTCAGCTATATAGCGACGGTCAAACAAAATTCTAAATATTCAAGTTACTTAGTAAACTAATGTGTTAAAACAGGTACAACAAACCAATCTCTCTCAAATAATCTAAAATACAATCTTCTTTTACTCGGCTAAAAAGATCTTCCAGCGTAGCTGCCCGATAAAAAGTATCTCTTACAATCTTAAAATCTATGCAGTCTATGATAATATGTTTCACCGTGAGATTTTCATGGCACGGAATACACCTTGGGACCGGCTTCAGATGAGTATAACCAACAGTTTTTTTGAACTCGTAAAGTTTGTTATGGCTTTGTTCGGGATGACACATATGCATGGATATTAAAACTGGACGCCGGATTCGAATTTATATAAGAATTTTTTTTATCGATTTTCCAATTCTGCTGAAATTTCAATTTCTGCTGAGCAGTCTATTGCAGTCTCGGAAAACAGTACTTGGATAATATTTGTGCGGGTAAACTTCACTCCCTATGCTGTATTTGCTTTATGGGTGTCCCTCAACATAGTGGGGAGTGGGGAATGGTGGACGTAGGCCAAGACATACGTCGAGTCTTGTATCTTTTAATGCAAATGAATTTAAAAGTTATTCCTCGTGTGATTTCGTAATATTCTCATTCGTCGAAAGGCTGTCACGTGTCATTCTGCGAAACGTGATGTCCATTTCAGTCATATCTTGGCGTACCTTTGAATAATTATCATGTGCCACGGCACAGTTTTGAACATTACTATTCAAAGCAGATCTTGCACGCCGAACCAAGAGTTGCCGGCCATAATCAAATAGCAACAGTATACTCCATGAAACGAATATTTACGTGTTGCGGAACAGCGCACGTCAGCTGGCGGACTTCTTCCTGGCTTTTCGAGAATTTGATGTCTTTGTCAAACTGGGCTGGTTGAGTTGCAATGAAATCCACAGTCTTCAATGAAGATTAAATTCCATATGGCTAACCTGGCGAATTAAAAACGCTCATCATTTCATAATAATACTGTCTATCTATATTTAATTTTCATGCGTCTTCTACGAGTTGTCAGAGCATTTCCATCATGGCTCTGTAGATTTGTATCTAATACCGCTTATGCCGATGCTAGGGGTCGTGTGGTCAGATCATTCAAGTTGCCACATGAACAGGAACAATAAAAGCGTACCTGAGATACAACACATATCACGAATCGTTAGATTCTTGGTATGTGCTTTCGAATAGGTTAACCGGAAGACTATACTGTGAAGTCATGTGTGTCGGCACCTCTTCCCACTTCCCTTATATGTGTTGTAATTGTGTTATTGATAGTATTTATGGTTGTTGTTTCCTGCTTGGAGTCGTTCTGTCGTACGATCGGCTTTTCGTGGGTCTGTCTGTTGTTATTCAAACATATTTCAAGGAAACGACTGCCAGTCCTTGGTAATCGATTGCTCTTTTCATCTTGTGTTTGAGTCAACCGTCACAACTTCCTATTCCGCTCAGCCAAGTGAGGGCTCTGATTTGTTTGTTATAATACTGCCGCAATTTGACGCCATGAATTTTCTTTCTAGTTTTCCATACAACTCAAAGGCACCACAATTCTGTCTGAATCTCATATTAATCTGATGAAGGGGTTAAAGAAAACGAAATCGGATATTGGCAAAAGATGTGTACATATTTATTGTCGAGGATTGAGTGATCAAATAATGTTCGATCGATTGACTATACGCCTCTAATTGCAATACCATGCTACGACGTGATCAAAACAAGGATCTCTGTTTAGCAAAGCATTGGACGCCCTTTTAATTATCATTACCTAGACGAGTATCTAGAGATACATCAGGGAGTCGGAGAAGTAATTCATATAAGATCGAATACTTTTGATTGTTTGTGATTAATGCTACATTGTTTTCAGACATTATTCTGGCCACTGGCACAGTTCGCTGAGATCTACGTCAATTTGCCTTTGAAACCAGTATAGTTGAACGACATTGTTTCACGTCATTTGCCATTCACATTTCCATGAATTAGTCGTTTTATCTGTTATTGTGGCATCACGTGACATGAAACAATAAAGAAATTACACAACATATGCGATAACGTTTCCCACTAAAGTGTCATATCATGACATGCAAAGTTGTAGCATTAATGCCATGGAATATTCATTATTTATTTAAATAAAAAGTAGTCCGGTAAATGCCAGTGTTTTTTGGAAACACATCGTTTATTTTCTCCTTCTTTTCGCGCCTTTACATATTGCATACCAGGAAATAACACGCCAACCAACAATATCACACAACATTAACGATAAAAATGAAGCCTGTACAGCTGTAGTAGATACTTGCACAAATATAGACAGTTGTAATGATTATCTTTAGGGGGCCAAGCCAGTATGGCTGGTCACCTGTTGTTTTTGGTATGATTATTCTTTTTCTTCCGCCGTATTTTGTACCATCCGTACAGTCAACACCGATACACCGATGTCGCTGAAACTTCACATGGTGATTAGCCCTCATGGGAACTGATGCATATCCCCTAATGATGCTGATTGAACAAAAGCTTCGGCGGCCATCTTGGATTTAACCCCAAACCTTTGAAAAGCTTCTTCTCCTGAACCGCTGAACCGATTGTCGTGAAACGTGGCACACATGATCTATGTATCAAGGCCTAGAGACGGTAGAAGCCGAATTGGTCAAAAAGGTTGCGGTGTAAAACAAAATGGCCGCCATTGACCAATCAGAATTGTCGGATTTTCATTTAACGGATTTGGATGGGAAAAGTGACTACATATATGCATTGCAATATGGCGATCACGAATATGCAAAAATGTTGCTCCTAGGTCACGTGGTTTGGCCGCCATCTTGAATTTTGTCGGAAACGGAACACATCTTGTACAGGTTATAACTCTGGAACTATGAAAGATACAGCCTTGCAGTTTGTTGCATTATATTGTCCAGGAGCAGCTCTTTCGGAAATATATTAACCGTTTCAGCCTATCTTCAATAGTTTTCCCGTTATTCTCAGATGAAAACCACCCAAATTTGCGAATTGACGGATTACCCTTCACTGGTAACTATACTCTTGCAGCAAAGAACATCTTGCACTGAATAATATCCCGTGCTAAATGCTCAGTTGTTTTATCAATATCATTAAATGATATCATAGCTAGCCTACTATTATTGTTTCATTTCATTTAATCCTAGCTTAAATAATTTTTCCGGTATTCTCAAATGGTGGCATGGCACTGTTTCGTAGAAAAAACGAGGGAGTTTCCCAGTGGTGTTGGGGTCACATAGTGGAATTCCCCCAGAACAGACATGTAAAATTGAAAATGCCATTTGTTTAGATTCTATTGATATAAATTCAGCCTAAAGATTGATAGAAAATCAGAATGGATGAATTTTGAAAAAAATTATGAAACTTAGTGGTAAATTGGTGACATCATGCGCATGGGAACGAGAGTATCATTTAGATGCCATTTTTAGCAGACGACTTATTGCACTGCAAACGAGCTGCTAATGGAAAAAAACTACTGGAGTTGTTGACTGAGTCGTAGTGAATATAACTGTCTCATTTGCGTAGTGGATAATCCCAGCCATCAGGAGAACTTGGTGTATATTGTCGAAAATCAGATTACATTTGGATGTTGTTGTTGTTGTTGTTGTTGTTGTTGCGGAAATGACAGGTCAGTTATGCAATTGTTTTCCGAACGTTCTATGTTTTGGAATGAAAATGTTCCTGAGATAGATACATTTATTTTGATATATGATATATGAATGTTTTTTTGTGTTTCGAGTGGTATCACAGCGAGGCACCAAAAGTAGGGCTAAACACAGCAATCCTGTAAGACATTATAGTACATAGCATTAAGCAGTAGGATGCTGACAGTCTGGTTCTATTGTACCGTAACATTCACGGATTCCGCCAACATGTGCCATACATGGTCATCTGTCACGTAGTCGGTGAAATCCAAATTCAGTGGAAAATCAATGTACTACTATTATTGTGTAACGGTGATATTTACGTTTGGGTGAAATTCATATAAACTTCCGCTAACATGTTGCATTGCCCATAAACAGGTCACTTATCCGTGAAAGCAAAATTGTACGAAGAGTCAACGCGTAGCATGACACTAAATTTCAGTGTTCTTGTGTAAAATACATGTTTGCTTTTTTTTAATTCACATTCATGTTTTACTGCAGTATTTCAATACAAAACCATCAATAAACTTCTGCAAACATGTCGCGTTGTCCATAAACCTTTTATGTAGTGTACGAAATCAAAATTTGTTCTGATAATCGACACATTGCACATATATCTCGGTTACCGATAATCGTAGAGTATCAACAATTTGGGATATTACATTGATCAATTAGGCGTAAAACTTAGCGAAGTCGAAATCTGATTTCATTTGTCGGTTTATGGGATATAGTGCCCATCGGCACTTTTCGACCAAAAAATCATTTTCTCCCAAACCGACCAATGAAATCGCCCCAGATTGTACGGGGATGACCGACATGTTGTAACGTTTAAAATTTCTATAAATCTTTTTAATCGGTGCGATGGTTTCTGTACGGGGGACTTTTCCTTGTTGTTGTTGTTGTTGTTGTTGTTGCGGAAATGACAGGTCAGTTATGCAATTGTTTTCCGAACGTTCTATGTTTTGGAATGAAAATGTTCCGGAGATAGATACATTTATTTTGATATATGATATATGATAATTGTACGAAGAGTCGACGCGTAGCGTGACACTAAATTTCAGTGTTCTTGTGTAAAATACATGTTTGCTTTTTTTTAATTCACATTCATGTTTTACTGCATTATTTCAATACAAAAGCATCAATAAACTTCTGCAAACATGTCGCGTTGTCCATAAACCTTTTATGTAGTCTACGAAAGCAAAATTTGTTCGGATAATCGACACATTGCACATATATCTCGGTTACCGATAATCGTAGAGTATCAAAAATTTGGGATATTACATCGATCAATTAGGCGTAAAACTTAGCGAAGTCAAAATCTGATTTTATTTGTCGGTTTATGGGGTATTGTGCCCATCGGCACTTTTCGACCCAAAAATCATTTTCTCCCAAACCGACCAATGAAATCGCCCCAGATTGTACGGGGGTGACGGACATGTTGTAACGTTTAAAATTTCTATGAATCTTTTTAATCGGTGCGATGGTTTCTGTACGGGGAATTTTCCCTTTCTCAGATGGGGTGCCGTAGTGGGGGGTACAGACAGCTGGCAATGTATATACATCAGGGGGACATAACTCCCCAGTTACCTATGTACATGTATTACAGAACAGTACTGTCATAATAATGAGTGATTGAGGGGGGTATGCAAATAAGGGCAGAATGGCCCAATTGGCCTATACATGAGGGACTGTTATGTAACCAATCAGAAGTGCAGAGAGAGCATCTGAGGGTACCGCAAAAGGGCAAAATCTTTCCGCCTGTAGTTTGCTGGGGGAGGCGCGCGAAAAAAAGGTCATTTTGTTAACGTCCGGTCAAAATCAGTGAAATTCAGTCCAGTCAACCATACCAGTATATTGGACTTGTATTATTAGGGGGCCAAGGCAGTATGGCTGGTCACCTTTTGTTTTTGGTATTATTAGGGGGCCAAGCCAGTATGGCTGGTCACCTTTTGTTATTAGGGGGCCAAGCCAGTATGGCTGGTCACCTTTTGTTTTTGGTATTATCATTATTCTTTCTTCCGCCAGATTTTATGTCACTCGTACAGTCAAGACCGATAGACCGATATCGCTGAAACTTCACATGGTGATTGGGCCATATGGGAATTGATGCATATCCCCCAATGAAGCCGATTGGCCAAAAGCTGTGGCGGCCATCTTGGATTTAGCCGGAAACATTTGAAAATCTTCTTGTCCTGAACCGCTAAACTGATTAACGTGAAACTTGGCACACATGTTCGATGGATCTGGGGCTCTCAAAATCCTATTTGAAATTTTGCTGCGTAAAATAAAATGGCCGCCATTGACAAATCAAAATTATCAGATTTTCCAATTACGGATTTGGATGGGGAAAGTGACTACATATATGCACTACGATATGGAACTGTGAAAGGTACAGCCTTGCAGTTTGTTGCATTATATTGTCCAGGAGCAGCTCTTTCGGAAATATGTTAACCGTTTCCACCTAGCTTCAATAGTTTTCCCGCTATTCTCCATCGAAATTCACCCAAATTGGTCAATATCGGATTTTCAAGTAACGGATATCGATAGCGGAAGTGACTATATGTATGTTATGGGACTCGTCAATGCTGAATATGGCGGATTCGTGGTGGTTGAGCCTATTAGATCTAATGCATATCCAAAAAAGAAGCCGATTGGTCAAAATGTTCGGCGGCCATCTTGGATTTTCCCTAAAACACTCTAAGATCTTCTCTGGAACCGCTGAACTGATCGACGCGAAACTTGCTACACATGATCGATGGGCCGAGGTCTTTTAAAATAAGTCTAGAGAGGTTGCAGGTGAAGTGATCAATGCTTCTTTATCCCTAAATCTGGCTTGTCTGGACTGTATCTTGGCCCCCTACATTGCCGCTTGCGACCATATTTTACTTTTGTAATTGTAATAATTATCTTTTACAATTACTGCTTCCTCATCGGGCAGATTGTAGAGTACCCTGTTATTGAGATGTGTTATTACTGAATGACACAAAGCTATTATACTTTCCTTTAATTTAACTAGATACAGTCGATAGAAACCAACCGAGGAGGCATCCTGTTTGCACATGGAGCAAAAGAATTATTCTAAAGTAATTACGAGCAGTATATTGTGACACTGTATACATGTACCCGTGGGTCTATTACACTCTAATGTGCCTTTATGTGATGAAAGTTTCAACTTAGCATGCAGGTTCCACCACCTATGGGTGTTACCAATCTGGATGTGACACAGTTTGAGGCAGGATATCCACATTCCAAATTTGGGAAGAATCCATTGAGGCATTCAAGTTCAGGATCTGGAGACGAACGAAACGTCGCGTTGGTGTCAGGTGGCACCATGTATGGGCATATGTGAAAGGGACGAGATACCAGGCAACATGTTGTGGTATACAATCCGCATACCAAATTTGGAAAAAAAATCCGTTATGTGGCTCCAATTTTAGGTTGAAATTGAAGTGGCGCCACCTGTACGTGTGTGTGTGGACAGAAATCGATCTTAAGCGACATTCGGTGGCATGATATCTGTATGTCAAATTTGGACAGAAATGTAAAGTTTGGTGACGAGCTGGTATTCATGGACAGAAAGGAATACCAAGCACATATTATTGCACGATACCGATACATCACATTTAGGAAAAATCCAGTCGTTCTTTTTTTACCCCAAACGACATTTTTGGCGTGATATACACACGTCACATTTGGAAAGAATCTGTGAATTCGTTCTAATTTTATCAGCAGAACACGAAATTTCAGTTGGCCAACAGGTAGCGCCACCTATGCAAATACGTGGATGAAGTGGTCATATGACCGAAACCCAAATTTACGTAGTATAATGAGAAGGTAAATCTTTAAACTTTCCTTTCTCAGCTTGCGAGTGATCTGTATGACAACTGTTTCTGTGAAAGTGCACTTATATACATGTACCATTATGTTTACCTAAAATCCACTGAGTGGATTGTGAACGAATCACTGAATGTGCAGAAGATGCACATGAGAATATGCAAATCTGTGTATTCAGCACACGGTAAACAAGACGAAGTTTCATCATGCTCCTTTATCCAATCAGCGCAGAATACAAGACATATAGGGTGGAGATATAATAGCATTGTTGATTAAACTCGATCAGTAACGTTGAATCTAGCTCTCGTACTGATAGATTTGATTGAGGTACACTTGGAAGTTTTCTGTTTGGTGCTCAATCCTTATGCTTGCTTTTTACCTCCGTCGATCAGACGGAGGTCTAGGAGCGCAACGTGAAATCTCCCGCCAAATAATTGTCATATGGGGAACCCACGACTCATAGTATTTCCAATAGGGATCGTCATGGTTCCCGACGAAATCTTGAATCTTTTCTTTGGACACAAATGAATGCTTACGTCACAAAAGGTGTGTATCCTTTGCAGCGCTTCCACCGGGTCTCTTTATTCGAGGGTACTAAATTCGCGCGTGTACTTATAGCTTCGCGCTGGTACAGATGGCCGGTATGCGACGAGCAAAATGGTACATCTTCAGAAAATTTATGACCTAGGCCTATCCCAAAGTTCACAAGATCATTATTGTTTAGCATCATCAGATAAACAAGACTAGTACGATCAGACAACATGAAGGCGAAAATACTGTAATTGACGTAATTCGTTGTTTTCCGCGTTTCAATGGTTGATCTTCAATGCAGAATCTAGGTCAACTAAATTTATAATGTCTGCTGCTTCAAACGAGTAGGCCTACAAGTACGTTCAGTTTTATTTTTTTAACAACAAAACTTGCATAATGTTAGCAACAAAAGTACATATCATAGGGCGTATGAACAGTACTATGTATTGAATGAAGAACAGAAATGCTGCAAATCCCCTGACCTGATCATGAACATGTCACGCTAAGAACCTTGGAATAGGTCATAAATTTTCCGAAGATGTACCGTCTTGCATGCGACGAAGACAAACCTGCGCTTTCATAAAAAGTAAATTTTCACGAAAGAAAAACTCGAGAATCTCTGAATCGGCAAAAAGATAAAGGACGAGTGTCATTCACCAGGATGCGAGTCGGAAGTGAGAAGTCAAATTCAAAGTCAGAGGTCAAAAACGTAAAACTCCGAAGAACTCTCTCGGCTTTTTCTTTTCTTTTTTTTTTTAGTTGGGGGGTGAGGGTTGGGGAGATAGCGACTGAAAAAATATATCTTCCCATGCTTCAATCGTTATCTGTGAATCCGATCAACAACCTAGCCGGATAATCTGTCAAAAATTATCCGTCGTCTGGGTAAGGTTGAAGGGTCATCGGAAGCTCGAACTGTGATACAGGCAAAAACTGTTGTTGTTGTAGTCTGGAGAAATAACTCTGCCTCATGAGGCGCTCTCTCGGCTTTTTCTTTTCCTTTTGTTTGAAGATGGGGGGGGGGGGGAGATAGCGACTGGAAATATATATCTTCCCATGATACTTCAATCGTGCGCTCATGAATTCCACGGAAAAGCGGACATTGCTAAACAGCCCTTTTTCGCATAAAATTCATTCCACATTCTGTCGTAGCCCCTATATTAGCATGCTGTTTGTTCTATTCGCTTCCTATGATCCCCGGGAACAAGCCAATAATAGAGAAGGTGTGCTTTAATAGCGAAATATTTTTCCTGCAATTTTTTAACATGAAGAACTCGGGAAATTCTAAATTGTCAAAGAAGAAAAATTGCACTTTACTGGAAACTATACTATTTTGAAACATCTGCAGAAAAGATATGCATGTGGCGGGAGCTGTATACCTTAGTAAAAATAAGAGGTCAGAGTTTTAATTTTCTAAGTAGAAGAGATAAATTCACTCTAGGAATATTTTTTTGAAGAAAATGTGTAATTAATAAAGCACTTTTACCGATAAGATTTAAAAAGCGCACTCGTGATTCCATCACGATTTTTTGTCGATTCCGTCACGGACTAGATTTAACCCCTGGGATGATCCAGTCGCGTTTTTCTCACGATGAAAAAAATCTTATCATCCTTGGGTACTGTATGTTAGTAAGAGATGTCATATAAGAATAGTCAGATTGAAACAGAGCAGCAAAAAAATAGACAAGCAACACTAGTCAAGAGTCATGTCCGTTTCAGGTGATTCCGTCACGAACATTTCGAAGCATGATTTACTGAAAATGCTGGATCATCTGTAGATTGTTCATGGATCCGTAAACAGATGTCATATAGAATAGCAAACTAAACTTGAAACTACATGGGTATGACCACGGAACTTACGAGTACATGACTTTGAATAAAGAAAAAGTCTTCCCAACGGTGATTCCGTCACGGTGGAATTCATGATCTGTGAATCCGATCAACAACCTAGCCGGACAATCTGTCAAAAATTATCCGTCGTCTGGGTAAGGTTGAAGGGTAATCGGAAGCTCGGACTGTGATACAGGCAAAAACTGTTGTTGTTGTAGTCTAGAAAAATAACTGGCATGCACTCTATGGAGAAGGGCCTCGTGAGGCACAAAGTGCAATTTTTTGTTGTTGTTTATCTGCAAATCCGCTCAACTCGATGGGTATCTTTCACTTGTTCTCACAGTTGCCTGGCCTGTGTGATATTGGGTGGTCGAAGTCTACGTATAGTTTTTTTCAATAAATTATGGAAATTAATATAAACATATATTTTTTTAAATAGATTTTTTTATAAGTGTATTTCTCTTTCATCTTTGGCTCAATTAAAGTCATTCTCTAAAATGTGAAGCCGAGTTAATACAGTTTTTAATTATCTACCAAACCCTGTCCTCTATGACATAGAATAAAAGAGAAGTTGGGAATAGAACCGCTCAACACAGTCATTTCTAAACATCAAGTTGTACATAAGTATTTTTACTTACTCTGTACAAGCTGAGGGCATTTTTGTGGCTTTTGAAAATTTTGAGATTTTTGCGAGTCTGTCCATATTTAACTAAGCGACGTCCAAGCGAGCTAATGTACGCGCGTTATATTCATATCAAGTATGGTGCGGCTTGTATTCAATGAGGCTTGGAATGTTTATACAATTAATTTTCTTCTCACTGTTACACAATAAATATTTGCTGCGTGGAATCCAGTCATTTGTTCCATAGGGGCAATATTCTCGTCAGCCATCACCATTCAATGTGAATGTGATACATGTACAAGTCCATGGTCATTGATACAGTAAGGTGAAGGCGAAGGTGACCTGTAACACCAGTATACAAAATTATACCGAGCGCATTGAATCCTCATCATATGATGTTGAGACAGATCAGAACGAAGTGTCGGTAAAATCAGGTGTGTTTTGAAGAGCATTCTCTCATCAATGATGATGCTATACTGTACACATACAAAATATGAAGTGTTGATGTGTTGGGCCTATAGCACAAAATCACAAGCAAGTTGGTACAACTAGGCACACAGGGTCTCATTTCTGTCGCTAACGTGTTGATTTGGGTGAGGGGATCCTCTCATGGGGAGGTGTGGGTGGGATGGGGCCTAATGTCTCAAGCACTTTTCCAGGTTTTCCATCAATATACTCTATTCCATACCCCAATATTTCAAGCACGTCAAATCAAACAAAAATTATTTGCTGGGAATGTGACTTTCACATCCCTGTCTGGACATGCTAGTGAGGAACCCTCAATCCCAGATTAATTACCATTGATGAAGCTAACGTCCAACAAATGCAAAATTGAGCTTGGCATCCGGCCGTATGTTATTCAGTGATGTATTACGCTACGGACCCTGTTGCCTCGACGGAGGTCTTTGCGCTCATCCAGCGCTTGTTATTTCTCGGTCTGTCATTTCTCCGTTCTCAACCTAGGAAATCTTTCGTGATATGTACGACCTACACTTTCATATGCTAGCTCACTAATTTTAATGGTAATACACTAATCATATATTAACCTGTTTATGGGAACTTTATCTCATATACCGCACTTTGTAGGTATTCGTTTATTTTATTGTATTGTTGAAACAGTAAAGCATTCTTACGTTTTTAGTCTGGATAAACAGCAGCATGTCCTTTTGGCTGGCGGATATTTCTGGATTGTTGAAGGATTTCTTCACAAAATAAATATGCACTGGTTACCAGAATTCACATAAATGAGCGAAAGTTGATATTTGTATTTGCGTATGGTAATGTAATATATTACAATGTTGAATAGTTACATATTTTTTGTCTTTATACTGGCATTGGAGAATATATGTTTTATACGCTGTAGCGTATGTGTATTATGTGTAATTGTATTGTATTATGTTAATATGTATGTATGTATGTATGTATGAATGTATGTATGTATGTATGTATGTGTCGACTGTATTGAATATTTGTAATAATACTAAAAATATGTAATAATTGCTAATGGTTGATTCTGCAGAAATGTAGATAGTTATTGTATAATCAGGCAGCGCCTTAACAAAGAATATATGTTATATCCTACAAAATCTGGAAAGCCTAGCCATAACCCTTTCAATATATACCACATTTGACTGAAATTTAACCTTGATGAAATAACATTGAATTTGGTGACACTAGATGTAATCAGTGATAAAATATCACCAATACTAGAATTTGACCTTGATACAATAAGTCAATGTCAGTCATCTTCAATAGGCTTATGCCCCATCACCAGTTGCATAAGTTACATGAATTGTCCCAAGTTGTATTCCATGCCACGAAGATCTCGCGGTGAAACATATCCTTATCGACTGCATAGATTTTAAGATTGTAAGAGATGCTTTTTATCGAGCGATTCCTTTGGAAGATCGTTCTTATTCGGGTGAGGGAGGACTGCATCTTGGGTTATTTGAGAGAATATCGGGCTGTTACATACGTTTTAATGTGTACGTTTTAATGCGCTGGATTACTAAGTTAGTGACTTGAGTACTTAACATTTTTTTGATCGTCGCTATATAGCTGAAATATTGCTGAACGCGACATTAAACCTTAGTTCGCTCTCTCTTGGAAAGCCTGACAATAATCCTTCAGACGATTTTATGTCATTAAGCAAGATGGAGATACAGACGAACGCACTCCACAGACGATATATTTGGACAAAATCGATCAAGGATAAAAAACCCATTTGGCTTCGCCTTCACAGTTGACATGTTTGAACAGTACCTACAACATAAACATAGCAATTGATACAGATTGCTGAACTTTACCAACCATGAAAAATGGTTCAGCATTCATTGTTCACCAATTATATTACGGGTCTGAATGTAATGCTATTATTTATTTCCTGAAATAATCACCTCGCATATATGTAGTACGTAAGCTTACATGTGCTAGGTATTACGCCGGTTAAGTGCAATGCACAGGAACCAGCGTGACTGCGGAACGTTTGAGCAAATATTCCAGCTATTTGGGTACATGTAATGTGTTTTAGCGCAAGGGATAATTGGCATGTCTAATTCAAGAAACTCATAGACTCAAAGGCAGATGGGACTTGGATCCGGTATTTACACGCTGCAAAGCACGTAAATGTGATTCATCATCAGCTAATTTCCTGTTGAGATAGATTTGGTCACCCAAACAATTTGTCCTTCACAGCAATCTGGCGCGGAGAGCGGAAGCTTTACCGTTGTGAAAACATTATTCACTATTCTGTGAAGGTCGGTTGTCGTCTCTAAATGATAGGTGGGCTCACTTATCAGTACGGGACTAATTCAACTCTAGGTTTGCGGTAGGTTTCTGCAGAATAGTGATTGCTTTCGCCACTCAGTACATCCGGACCTGTGATCTAGCTGACTGGAGGGGAAATAAGACTCGAGATCGTAAAAGGCGTGGAAATATGGAAATAACAGGCCGCATACGTTACAGAGCAATAGCTCAAAAGCTGCCCTTCAGGCGGGATATTTATCCATGCTGACCGCCATAACTTCCTCTATCCCCAGGAATATACTACATATGCTGTCCTAGAAAATAGTAGACAAACCTGCACATGTTGCAGTAGTGTAAATGTCCCATGTTCATATTCCTGCTTCCAGTGGTCATCAAATGAAGGTTAAAATATTAATTGTTTTCTCGATTTTAATTCACTCTCCTTGGTCGAAGAAGATTTCAACATTCCTACCAAATAATGTTGGTGTTTTATATCAATCCAGCCCCGACCCCAGCAGTAATCCCACGGCAATCGAGTGTGAACGTACTGGTCTGACATGTCCAAGCTCATCGGCAATGTCATCTTTTCTCTCGACTCCCCCCCCCCCCCCCCCCCCGATATTCTCCGACCCAAATCTAGTTATATTCTTAGCACATGTAGTTGATCGTTTACACTTTATATTTCCGGCTCCCTGTTCGCTCTCTCCGGAACGACAAAGAATTGAGAGCTGATACTGATACTTTTTTGAAGTATACCAAGTTACTGGGGTTATTTTGAGACTATTTTACATAACCCGCGAGTAGAGGATCGTGCGTAGATTCATAATGGCGGACATGTGGAGCGCAAGAGAAATGATGTTTTTGTCATTTTTCTCCAAAATTTCTGTTTTTCCCCGAGGACGACGTTTCAGGACAATTCGATCATTACGGGCCGAACAAACAAACACGAAAACAAAGAGACGCCATACTTATATTTAGATGTGATGTTTTCTTTCTTTCATCATCGTTTTTCATTGTTATTGTCACGAAACTAGATTAGTTGATTTCCTCAACCACATATTGGTATGCTGAAAATGTTGCAGGTCTTCTGACAAAAAAACCCCAAAAAATCGCGGACCCCAATAGGCGTAATATGCCATTTTTGGACGTTATTATATTAGGTGACCCACAGTGATTGTTATACCACCCTGACGACCTTTCAGGATACTTCGACCATTACGGGCCGAACAAACACGAAAACAGAGACGGCATACTTATATAAAGATGAGATGTTTTATTTCTTTCATCATCTAAAACTGTTTTTCATTGTTATTATCACGAAACTAGAGTAGTATGTGTGTTCCAAACTATTCGTTCACATATGGATAAATATTTTGGCGGAAAACCCGTTCTTTGGAACGTGACGGTACTGTGAAGTCAACAAAGCTGACGTAGCCTTAGTATCTCAGCCGCGCTTTTATTGTAGTTGTTCATCAGGAGACTGAAGTGAAGTCCCTAGAACCGACTTAAGCGGGATTAGATGCGCTAGCTCGAGAGCTGTGATGACAGATCAGCTGAAAAATTAACTCATCTGAATCAGATGTTAATGGATGAGCATCGAGGACGATGGAATAAACGCCTCAACATGGGGTAAATCTGGTATGCAAGAATGCCCAGAAGAACTAACCTGTGATGCCCGACGTCGTACGGCTTAAATTACCCATCAAATCAATAAAACTACATATATTTGTCCACATTTATTAGCCTAAAGATATGTCAAATTACGATAATTGTTATCAAAATATTTATAAAAAACTCATGCAAATGTTAGCGGCAAAAGCACTCCAAGTATCCGAAAGAATAAAATCCGGACTGGACTGCCAGGGTGATTTGTAATCTGTATGTGACCATCTTGACGTTCACCAATGTCTCGTAGCTTGACCGACTCCACTAATAGATCTATAATTTGTTCCGTTAAATAAAAATAACTTGATAGGAATGTTAAAGGTTTGTCTACCTTGAAATAGTTATAAGTTTACTCAGCGATTACGGGTTTGTACGTCAGTTGAACCTCGGACAGTGCTGTTGAGAGTTGGGAAATGCCTCGTTATTAATGCTATAATTACAAGTGTGTGAACATTGAATGTGTGGCTAAGTTTGTTGTCTTCTACGTTTGTCTAAAGCTTCCGCCCTCTAGAAATATTCCCTGTTAAAATCCTATGATGCAAGACGAGAGCGTGTTGTTTTATTCCGGGCAAATTTAGGAACTGGGCTTATGTACGTATGCATGAATGTATTCCATATTCAACTCACGCATCCTGTACGACGGCGGCATCATGCACGGTTCATGATTAGCGTTCAGTAAGTTACACTGACACATCAGTATATCCATATCTTCTGGAACGGGTTATGCAGTATGCAGTATGTTTCATTGACTTAACTTGAGGAACGTTTCATTGTTCATATCATGTAACATGATCTCTCATTATAACTATTGTACAGAAGGATTCTCCGTGCCTGAGTGACATATTTTACTAACGGATCATCAGCTGAAATGCCGAGTGGCATTGCCCGAACAACTGTGCATACAAGGTCCATGCCACAATACACGTCCGGTATTAAGGCAACAGACCACAAACATATTTACACGATCGGCAGTATTAACAACATTGTATCTGGCTGATTCCCTAATTAAATCTAGAGACAGGACAGGAAGTAGTTTATTTCAAGCGCAAAGAGGTGATAAACTGACAGGTATCGACCGTCAAAATTTTATGCTATGCGCGCTTGTACAAATGAGGTGACGATATGCCATTTTCTCTGCCAGTTGGAGGAAGTGCTGACAGGCTTCGCAAATAGTCCCCTGAGAAGCCTGTTAACGAAACGTGAATTGAAATAAAATTTGCAGTTGAATATAGCTATTCATCACCGACCTTCGATTATTCGTTACAGCGAAGGCGAAAAAAAAGAGAGAAAAGTGTGGTCGTTCGTGCGAATGACGTGTCTGTCGTCTGAAAGAGGAAAAAGGGCGAGTTTCCAGTAACAATATTCTTATGCAACAAAGCCTTCAATATGGGTTTCGCGAAAACCATCATTGTTAGTTTATCTAAATTACAAGCGTCTAGTCCGTCATTCATAATCCAGCCGTCGTCCATTAGAGAATATCCGCGTCCATAATCCAAAGACCTATTCCATTTTCCATATAACAGTATTAGCACCAAATTCAAAAAGACAATCATAGTATACATAAACATAGGCTTGTTTCCTGCAAGAGAGAAGCGGTCAACAGTTTTCAATGATGCCGGCAAGACATCATGATGTTCCAAAAATATCAAATCCGTATCGCTGATCAGTATTCTTAATCCATAATATTCGTTATAGAGTCGTCATCTAAAAAAAAAGATGTATCTCAGTCACGCTTTGATTGTGACTGTTCATATGTCGGAAGCTAATATGATCCTGGAATGTCACTGAACAACTCTGAAGCTTTCCTATTTTTAGACGGCGGGCAAGGCGTATATTGTTGACAAAGTTACGAGGCAATATTTTGACGGAGTGGTCTGATTCATCAATATCGCGAGGCGACTAATTTCTAGAAGATTGGTTGTACAATTGATTGATTTTGTATTGGCGAATATAGCGAATTACAAATGTTTCAAATACAAGCGATAAATTGAGACGAATAAAATTTATTCGGATGCGTTCACATATAATTATATTATAATTTATCGCGTTCACATATCTCGGAAAAAATATTTCAGTATCTCCGGAACGTTCGAAATGCACTGACATAATTAAACTGACTCGAAGCGCTATCACACCTGAGGGTTAACTACTCTCTGTAGAGCATGTGATCCATCACCAACCAATTTGCCGTACATCTAAAGCTGTCAGAGCAATATACTCTATGCATCAATTTGAGGCTGAGACGAAAAGCCTTTGCTGAGGTAAATACATCACCAGGTATTCCCCAAATGGCTGTTGTCGTCTCGAATGACCCAAGCGGACTGATAAGTTTCCAAGGCTAATCCACTCCAGTTGTGCTGGGTGTCCATCTAAATAATCAATGCTCTCTCCAAATCCAATAATTAGCTCCGTCTATATCCGTAAAATAAATCCGACTCCAGACGTACTAATTCTTTGTGGAAAGGAAAACATCGACACTGAGTATTCCTTATTTTTACCCATGTTTGCATTTAGCCTCTCCATTAATTCCTTGTTTCCAATACTGAATCTCTTCGTCTTTGTCGGACCTTGCAGGAATTTGTTCTGAATACGAACTTGCATTGATTGAATACTCTCTCGTTTGGACCGTTTTTAACTATCTGGCGTTCAAATAGTTCATCAGTTTCCAAAAGGGTGAGTGAGTGAGTGAATAGGGTTTAACCTCGCTTTCAACATTTTTCAGCTTTATCACGACGGGGAAGGGAGGGAGGAGAGGGGGAGGGCGGGGGTACCTACTTGTAAGATAGCAGATCTAATGCTGCCATTTTTATAGTGATGTCCCGGCAGACATGACACATCACTCAGTCACACTATACTGACACCGAGCGAACCAGTCTTTGTTCTATAATCTTAATGATGAGCGTAAGCGAGGAAGCAACAAGTTCAAATTTTCAAGTCTTTGGTAAGACCCGGCCTTGGATTGAACCCAGTACCTACCACTTACAATGCCGACACTCTATCATTAGGCCACCGCAGTGCGGTGATTTTCCAACAGATGACTTGATAGGGCTGTTACATCATGACTCTCAAATATTTGTATCTAATACCCCTCCAGCCTATGCAAGGGACCGTGTGAACATGGCAATTCAATACGTCTACATGAACGTCTACAATCAAAGCGTGGCTGAGATACAAATCTACACAAGGATCACTTTTTCCTGCTGTGTCTGTTTCTCACTATTGTCCGTTGAATTTTCCGTGAAACATCGATTGACTTTAGTGGAGAAGTTGTAATCCACTATAAGCGTTTTTCTACTTGATTGCAGAATCACTGTTATAGGGTGCATTGTCGCATCCAACAGAAAGAAATGCTAGATGCAAATATAGGGCCTATAATGCTCACGAATAAATACGATTACATGAATCTGACCCACTTTAGATGCACTGTTGAGTTTACGCAGAAATAGCTGAAACATTTTTTTCAATACCAGTTTACAAGTTCAAATACGGAAATATTGTAAATTATAAACCATCTTGGGCAATCGGCGACTATAATTATTTCGCCTGGTCATCATTTAATTGCTTCCGAACGGGTGCTCTGTTGGACACTGTCAGCTTTCATGGATATGGATCATGTTACAAGAAATCAAATTTGAAAAAAAATGCGACAGTAATTTCAGTAAAATTTCTGATGAGAATTACATGTTAAGAGTGAAAAAGTACCTGAGTTGTGCATACAATCCATTTGATTCGTAAAGGAGACACTTCAATTGTATGTTCCCTGATGTCCAATTTGGCAAATGACACTACATCACCTGAATGCATGAGGAATTTACAACAAAGATGCTCATACCTTCCATATATTGTCAATCGCACTTGCTGGTTTGGTTTTCGCCCTGGAGGTACATGAAATATCGTCTTATTTTTTTTCGCGATAAAAATTATTTCAACTAAATAAACATACCTAACAGAACTGAAAGTGTATGAATAATTAGTTCTTGATTACTCTAACCAATCATAGCCGATATTTGATTCCAAAGTGTCCAAAATAGCACCATCGGTGTTACTGCCGACCGGTTAATTCTGTTGATCTATCAATGATCTGAACGCACAGACATAAAAGATATGTCAAAGATCAGCTCTGGTTAAAAGATGTCTTATGCTAACCTTCACCCCAAAAAGTTCATCATCTTGGAAATTACATGAGAATAACCTATAAAAACGCCCAAATAGCACTGTGACCCGTTAGGGTAAGGAAGTATGATCAACATCATCCATTATGAACGATGTTAGATCCGTAACAGCCTGTATCAGAATAGTTTAAATTTCTGGTATCGTGAACTCTTTTGGGGCATTTTACTTCCTCTGTTGTATAGGTGTGCATGGTCTCATATGAGGAGGAGTGGGCAAACGTTCCGAGAAAGATGGGTTTCGGGCGAGAAGGGATGTAAATATACGCAATCCATTGCCTGTCGTTCGGGGTCCAACCATATAGATCTTTGGCTTTACTGATCGTAAACGCATTGCCTGACCAGTTGTAAACCATCTAATACATGTATCTAAACTCCGGCTAAACTTTTTGACCGATACTCTCTGTGTGATTCCAAGCACTCTCTGGATATAAAAGTACATCATGAACATTTACTAAAAGAAGAGCCAGTCCCAAGGTGTGTTCTATGCCATGAAGATCTCACGGCGAAACATATTCTTATCGAATGCATAGATTTTAAGATTGTAAGAGATGCTTTTTATCGAGCGACTACTTTGGAAGAACTTTTTAGTCGATTGAGGGAGGATTGCATCTTGAGAAATCGGGCTGTTACAGAAGTTTTAATGTGTGTATGTTTTAAGGCGTTGGATTACTAAGTTAGTGACTTGAGTACTTATACTTTTGTTTGATCGTCGCTATATAGCTGAAATATTGCTGAACGCGACATTCAACCTTAATTCTCTCTCTCTCAATGCTCCATTCTCAGAAAATGTGTGGCCGTATTTCTGAGTTCCCAATACCCAACATGATTTCTGGAGATGTAATCCTACCAAACTTTCTATAATATCTCCGAAGTGACAGCGAATTAGGAGCTGACTCTCAGTGACTTTATATCTCGTAATACTCGAGCAATTTGAAGCTGATTTCTATACCCATTCGATCAAAGTAGCATGGGTAATTTCAAAGTAGAATCCAAGGGGAGTTGCTAGAATTTTTATTTGTCCTCTTTTTGCATTAGCTTTAGGAATGTTGGAAGTATCTTCACCGAAACGGCAGCACAAGAGCAATAAAACTGGTTATCAATAAAAAAGTATCTGGTATTTTTTCTTCGTTTTTTCCTTCGGCGTAACTGATATCATCAAAGTGGGAATGGTTAATTTTTTTTCACATTTTCTGGTAGAGCTTGGGGTAAGCAAAACATGTAGGTGGACCGACATGGCCCCCTCCTCATTGCCTGAGCAGGTCTCAAATACCCTAGACCCGGTGGGACTTTCCCGTTGCCTCCCCGTGATATCAATTGGTTACCTGTCAATAGCTCCCATTGCGGTCGTGCGTTCAGGTGACCTGAAATATAAAATGGATATACGTTCAGCATGCAAGTCACGACGTCGTCTCGATAGAACTTAAACCGGAAAGTTCCAATTGACAGAAACAGACTGATGCAGGATACAGTGAATAAGTGTGCTGTCCAGGTTCCCAGTCTCAAGTTAAATGATTTCGGTATGGATTTGTGTTGGATTTTTTGCGATCCCATTGCTATTAGGACATATGGGTATCAGGTGTTATTTTGCAAATAGTTATTTTCGATTAGCTTACACTCTGTGGCCATAATTATTCTGCCGAATTCATCCCAGGCGCATTCAAATAACGACAAATCGACGCACACATGCTATATTATGTGGTCGTCAGATGCCCTCCTTCAGGCTTCAAATCACTTTCCTCGACTCAATAGATATCCAGACGATTTGCCGCGGTTTTCCGATGAAAGAAGGATTTCAGCTGCAAGGGGCGTTATATGCTGTGTTTTTCGTTTCTCCTTTTAAATTATCTCCTGTGACCCCATAGCTACCTCGTTAAAGTCACATTTTAATCAAACAGGTTAATAAAATTGTAGTAAGATTGCATTGAAACACCATCTAGGCTCTACTTGCTGCTCAGGTGATATGAATACAATCATACACCCGACGAGGCAACACAGGCTTGGAATGAATTATCGTTAACATTCTAGCTAAAGAGGTTTTGATTGGGTAATTCTACCGGGTTACGAAGGACATTGGATGAACTTCGTTAAAGGTTATCAAACCGTATATGACCAACCAACATATCTGAATTTGTTCTTCCTTAGCTTGATGCTTGTAGTGAAAGATTCTGTCCAATCTGAACCAGACAGAACTACAATAATACATGCCATAAATTAATCCTGTTTTTCCGTTTCAAATTAAATGACCTATTGTTATTCTATTGGAAACTTTCCCGGCCGGGTCATACCAAACACTTTTTGCTTCCTTGATTACACTCCCTATTAAGAGGATAAAACAAGGACTGGCTCTCTTGGTGGCAGTATAATGTGACTAGGTGAGGAGTCCTATCTGCATACCGCATAAAACGTCGGTAGGAATTAGAACTGATTCGTTGAAAGTAGATACCCCCCAAACCACCCTGAAACTGAAAAAAAAGAAAGCGACGTGAACTGCTACTCACTCATCCACTCAATCACTATAGGAAACTCTTCATAATTCTATGCAAATATTGTCTCCAACGAAACGACCTCAACCGTTTGAGGTACAGAGGAAAAAAAGAGACGATGAAGGCGTTAGAAAAGTTTCATCTGTAGAGAGCGAAGTCATTGTCTGCAGAGTAAATCTGCCCTGTGAATTGCAAACGACGGCAGTCTTCTGAATGTCGAATGTGGAGCCGAGGTAGATGTCTCTATTGACTCAACTGCATGAATTTCAATACAGTGTGTCAGTCGCTGGTCGAAAGCGGACATTACAGAAGTCTGTTGTCGAAGACACACAAGAGCAAGCCTTAACCTTTATTATTTCTGCTGTAGCTGTAAAAGTAACCAATCGTCAGTCAAATATAAATAATACTATAAGTTTACACAGAAGATCAGCTTGCAGACGAGACTTCTGCTGCTATAGACCTGAACCATATTGTCGGAAGATCCAGTTTTCCACATCCGCGGCGAGAACCTATTCGATTCCTACGGATGAAATCTCACATGTTAGATAGCTAGAATTGTGTGCGCTTGGAGAACTCGCTTGAAATAACATATTATTTTCCAAATTTATGCCTTCCGTGTTATCGTGTTACATAGCATTTGCCAGTTTCCTCGTACCCATTCCTTCATTTGTGTAGTGATTGGAATTATTCTCTTAGACACCTAACGTCCATCCCGAATGCTTATTTTAAAGGACGTTAGCCTTACTGGCTGCAGTACCAGCATTTTCTTCAATGTTTTTCATAAGACGGGACAAGCATGTCATCTATTTGCATCATGTCGACAAATTGTGAAATTTCAGGTTTGATGTAACGCCTTTGACGTCCTCACTGTGAAATAATTTACAGTCACACAATGGCTCCCGACCTTCATGCTACATTTCAATGATAAAGACGTTTTGGCTACTCCAGGAAAATGTTGTGTTATATTGAAGGTGTGTTGAATAAAATACTTTGTCACATCAATCGAGAACTATGGCTTCCTTATTTATTCGAGACGGTTTAATATGTAATACCGTGTGGATGGTCAGTATGATCAAAGATGGGGAAAAAATTATATGCAAGTGATCAACAACTCAAGCTAGTTTGCAAGAGAAACCCATAGTTTTATACTTAGAAATGCATTACCGGAGGTATCAAAAATTATTTTATTGTATCACACTTATTCAAAAGAGATGACACTCCGGCAATGATTTAGAAAAAAACGTGCTATTTAGTTACATTTTATTTTGCGGACTACAATCTGGCATCTATACTTTTAGTGCATTAATTACTCTGTCATATATTTGCAGTGATTATACAAGAATGTTCAGGATGAAGGGAAAAGGGCACAATTAAGGGAATTGTTTATCAAGCAGGCGCACAAATTAAATTAAAGTGATGCATGGTACCTCGCCATCATAATTCAGTACAATGAGCACCTTTCAAATTTCATCCAAAATTGAGAGGAGATTACACGCGAAATTTTCCATTGTGCTGAATTCAATATGGCATACAACAGTTCAAGAAGCCCTATTAATTAATTAATGTCCTATTATCGAAAAAAATATTTCGACAGGAAAACTGGAGAATACGGTAGATAAATTTATCTGGAGAATTTGGTAGATAAATTCATCATGTAAGCCTTGTTGACGAAAATCAGGGTCCCCATAACCCATACTGAACTTGCTTCAAACTTCAGGAAAATCCTCTAAAATTGGTCCAAAATGGGTAATATTCCCCCTCCACCAAAGAAAAAACTTGACAATCGATTGTCCTGAAACTCACCGACAGTGTGCCCAGTCCAAGGACCAACAAAAATTGGCAAAGAAAATAGGGTGTCGACCAGGCGGTTTTCAAGCTCAATTTTACACCGTAAAGTATGCCATGTGCTCGTAAGCTGAAAATGGCCCCAATTCACAGCCACACTTTCACACTTCCATCTGCATAGTGAGGCATGGGCCAATCCTACTGGCAAAATACCATGTACTGATTTGAAGCAAATCAACCAGTCAACTGAATGATATCACAAATATCAATAAACAAAAAGCCAACAAAAATTCTCATGGGGTCAAACCTGGTGGAATTTTAATTTCAAAGAATTTGAGGGGGACCAAAAATCCGCAACTATGGACTGAGCCCTTTAAGTGAAGGGTACTTTTTGTGGATTTTTTTTTATCTACTCCTTTCAATCTATGGGTCTGTACAAGTATAATGGTATATGACAGTCAATGGTTGAAAGTCATATTAAGATAAAACAGAGCCACAACTTTCCCCCTACCCCATTCATATTTTGACAGTTTTTGCGACGCCATTTTGTCAGGCTGGACCGCTATGTCAAATTTGAATATATTTGACTGAAAATTTTGCATTCAGTACTAATATTGTTTACTATTATGTTGAACACAATTCAAAACAATGATATTCACACCCAACACAGGACTGGAATTATGAAACCAGCACAGGAGCTTGGGCTAGAAGGGGGGGGGAAGGGGGTGGATAACTCTTAGCATGACAGGGGAATATCTGTTACATTGTGTATAGTATTGCCATCTCCAATGCTGGTTTTATGGGAAGGGGTGGGGGGGAGGGGGTAGGGCTGTTTTAATGGTCCCAGAGGAATTATTCTGTGACACTAAAACTTCTGGGAAATTCCTGGGACAATTGACACCCCCCTCCCGATAAAACACCAACATTGATGTTGGCAATTCTACACATCTTGTAACAGATATTTTCTGGCCATGCTAAGAGTTACCCCTCCCCCCTTTCTAGTCCAAGCCCCTGTGCTGGTTCAATAATTTCAGTCCTGTGTTGGGTGTGAATAGCATTGTTTTGAATTGTGTTCAACTTGATAGTAAACAATAGTAGTTCTGGATGGAAAATTTCGAGTCAGATATGCAAATTTAATGTTACCTGAGAAAATGCCTGTTCTGTCATATAGGGTGCAGTCTATAGAAGGGCCATGGCATCTGAAATTAAACAGTAGGCAAGTTCATTTTATGCTAAACAGCAACCGTGTTATTAGAGAACCCCCATAGAACTATATATTTTCTGAAAGAATAGGCTCTTGACATAAAGCCGAGACAGATGTAAGCCTTGTTGACGAAAATCAGGGTCCCCATAACCCATACTGAACTTGCTTCAAACTTCAGGAAAATCCTCTAAAATTGGTCCAAAATGGGTAATATTCCCCCTCCACTAAAGAAAAAACTTGACAATCGATTGTCCTGAAACTCACCGACAGTGTGCCCAGTCCAAGGACCAACAAAGATTGGCAAAGAAAATAGGGTCTCGTCCAGGCGGTTTTCAAGCTCAATGTTACACCGTAAAGTATGCCATGTGCTCGTAAGCTGAAAATGGCCCCAATTCACAGCCACACTTTCAGACTTCCATCTGCATAGTGAGGCATGGGCCAATCCTACTGGCAAAATACCATGTACTGATTTGAAGCAAATCAACCAGTCAACTGAATGATATCACAAATATCAATAAACAAAAAGCCAACAAAAATTCTCATGGGGTGAAACCTGGTGGAATTTTAATTTCAAAGAATTTGAGGGGGACCAAAAATCCGCAACTATGGACTGAGCCCTATAGGACGTGATCGAATCAATCTCTGACGTCACGGGTCAGAGTATACGATTTCAATACGTTTTTTTCGCCACATCTGTTTTATCGTATTAAAAACTCAAATTTGTGGTCAATTTTTGCGGAAAAAATATGAACTTGTGCTTTACACAGATTCTCTCTGTGGTTCATGCAAAGTTTGCAGGGAATATCTGGCAGAATCTTTGAAGACTTCGATTGGATAATATCTGTAATATAAGAAAATAAATTACTACGCTCGGTCGTGATATCGCCGGACTATTGTTTCTATTTTGTATAAAAAATTAATACGAAATTAATAACAACAAAGATATTTGCAATGTGTTCATTCTATCCAGATACATGCATCAGCCAACCATAAATGTCAATAGCCATTAAACAAAAGTGATCGGCAATACATTATTTTTTGATATGGCCTATAATACTCACTCAGACTATCATTGTTTACTGTTTGGTCAAGCGGAGGAATCAGCCATTGTTAGGGGAACGTTTCTTACTCGTCAGATCTCGAAAGTAAACGTTTGTTTGGTCTTTTACATTGTTTTATGGAATATTGTCGACGTTTGCATATTCCTTGCAATATATCTTGGTGTTTAGAGACTTCAAGATGGGTTAGGCGTTCATGCTTTCCTGTTCATATCGATTACATGCCGTTTGAGCTTATAATTGGATCTGTGTTAATAGAGTTAATAACATTGCACAAACATTCGCTCAGATTCACTTAGCGTTCGTGTGAACAAAGCATTCTTAATAAAACATACATTCGGTTGACATAGTTCCATCAAATCTGCGATCAAGCAAACAGTCTTCTCACCTTAGATATTCAACGGCTGAACATATCGCCTCAATTTCCTGTTTGCCAAGTTGTGTGTATTTATTCCCCAGGTCTCATCTAATGACTATATCGATGTCATGTATTCGCTTCGAAGGATGTGGAAACAAAAGCTATTCTATCCCATTCCTGCCAAACTCAGATGACAAAAGTGTACAACATAGTTAAACTCGCGATCGTGCTTCTCCAAAAGCCGAACTCTACGCATTAAATTTCGTAGATTTATAAACCCACTGATGTAGGTAGAGTACAAGTAAAAACTGATGACGAAATTCATTAAAATGTTAAAGTCTTCCATACGTAAATCAAATTTTCAATCACACTCTCTTTATTCAATTGAATATTAAGGTTCGTTAAATATTATAACATTTTTCACGATAGAGGAGAATCTCTTGTCAACTATATTTCATAATCTAATGTTTTCATGTTTCCGTGTATAAGACAGTATGCTGTTGCTCTTGACCTCCCGTGATATCCTTCTCTAAGTTATCCAATACAAAATGATATCAACTGAGACACACAAAGAAAAATACTCAGAAGAGAGAAGAAAGCTCGTTCAATTATGAGTGGACGATAAACATGTTATCAATTTACCGGAACACGGATTCAGCTTTTGGAAAATTTAAAACAGTTTAATTGCTAGGTGTATCATATGATATATTGTGCTGCCCTCATTTTGGGACTGCGGCCAACGTATTATAATAAAGAAAAAAAAATTGTCTTTCAAATTTTTCTAGGAGATAATACAACTGGTAAAACTATTTCCAGAAGTGCTGTTTATAATAATTAACACTAATCTAATTACTCCGAACTTACCAGGGGTTGCCGACAAGGAGGTCCAGTTTCTCCCTATCTCTTCATTTTTTTTTGTCCAAGTTTTTTCTGTGACTTCGATTGAGGATGCCAACATCAAGGGAATCAATTAGAAAACTAGGAAATAGAAGAAGTCTACAAAACGCAGACGACACAACACTTACTCTGGATGGAACATCTCGGTCATTTGAAGCGGCAATGGTCTCCTGGATGCTTGTTCTATTCGATCAGGAGTGTTGATAAATCTGAAGGCGTCTGGATAGGTAGGGCAATGGGAAATACTGTAAAGTCATGTCATTGTTTCAGAATCAATTGTGATGCTGGTGGATTAAAATTACTAGGTATTCGATTCTCATGAAAATGGGGCGAAACTTGTGCAATCGAATTACGAGGATTCAATGGAAAAGATTCGCGAAGTTATGGGGGGCTGGTATAGGAGGAATTTATCGACTATTGAGAAAGTAACTGTCATTGAAAGTCTAGTATTCGCTCTCTTGGCTCACAAGCGCTACGTGCTGCCAAATTCAAGTTTCTTCATTGGCCTAGATACCGTCTTCCACAATTTCTTATGGGGAAGGCGCGGACAAGGTGAATGAAAAACAATGATATTTGAAACAGCGGAAGCTGACTAGGACTGATGGACGTCCGTCTTCTCATTTTCCAAATTCCTGAAAGTGAAATGACAGAGAATATCTCAAACCGCTTGTTTTTATTCGTGGCTGTTGGTATGGATTCTTACACATGTTGGGAACCGGGCACGGAAACTAGGATCGAGTGGAACAGAAGAGCTGCAGAAAAGAATAAGAAATTTATTCTGGAATGTCGTCATACGTTCTTGATCTGAGTTTCTGCAGTCTAAAAACATCGGTGTTCGCTAGGATGCTTCGATATTCTACTACAATCCTTACTCTGGATGGAAGACAGTATCTATTTAGAATAACAAGGTCGTACAGCACACAACCGATGTGACTGATTCGTATGGCAACTTTTTATCTATCGAAACATTTACCTGGTCCATTGTCCACAATATTTCCACTGTAACAAAACAAAACAACGACACCCGACACATGTAGTTTTTGCAAAAATGGAACCGAGATTTTGAGGCACATATTCAGGCGTTATCAATATGCCAAAATCCTATGGCTTGACATCCAACAATGGTTAAATCGAATACATATTCTCAACACATCACCTTCCGCACAGCAAGCTTTGCTAGGCTACACAGACGACAGTAACTTGCCAAATCATATACTCTGGTTGATAAAACAAAATCTATACACAATGCTATATTTCTGGGATTACGACCTTTACTGTACAAAGTTGTCTATCTAAGAATTAAGACCAGAGATCTGAAAAAGCTATATCAAAGAATGGTGAAAATCCGGATACCGTTAATGAGAAGCGAGAGACCCTGGCGACCGTACTTTCTAACGATGGCATAACTGTATCAGTGCAGAGGTGAGAAGAAAATTATCTGAAGAGATCTTAATTAGATCTTGAGAGAAAGCACACTAAAGCGAACATCTCAATCAAACCAGATATTAATATGCTTTTTGTATTTTCGTATTTTTAGCCCACCATCACCAGATGGTGGGCTGTTCAAATCACTTTTCGTCCGTGGTCCGTCGTCCGTCCGTCGTCAGTCAGTTCGTCGTCCGTCCGTCGTCAGTCAGTCCGTCCGTAAACAATTCTTGTTACCGTGATTTCTCAGGAACTACTTCATGGATCTTTCTCAAATTTGGTACACAGGTTTCCCTTGGGGTCTAGTTGTGCAAGATACCTTTTCTGGTCCGATTCGAAAATCCAATATGGCCACAAGAGGCCATCTTGGATTCCCCCATGAAACTTTGTTACCGCAATTTCTCAGGAACTACTTCATGGATCTTTCTCAAATTTGGTACACAGGTTCCCCTTGGGGTCTAGTTGTGCAAGATACCTTTTCTGGTCCGATTCGAAAGTCCAATATGGCCACAAGGCAGCCATCTTGGATTTCCCCATGAAACTTTGTTACCGCGATTTCTCAGGAACTACTTAATGGATGTTTCCCAAATTTGGTACACAGGGTTCCCTTGGGGTCTAGTTGTGCAAGATACCTTTTTTGGTCCGATTCGAAAATCCAATATGGCCACAAGGGGCCATCTTGGATTTCCCCATGAAACTTTGTTACCGCAATTTCTCAGGAACTACTTCATGGATCTTTCTCAAATTTGGTACACAGGTTCTCCTTGGGGTTTAGTTGTGCAAGATACCTTTTCTGGTCCGATTCGAAAATCCAATATGGCCACAAGGCAGCCA
This sequence comes from Hanleya hanleyi, assembly GCA_036873755.1. NCBI lineage: Eukaryota > Metazoa > Mollusca > Polyplacophora > Lepidopleurida > Hanleyidae > Hanleya > Hanleya hanleyi. Next base: position 36,900 of record JAVTVY010022702.1, on the reverse strand, counting down.
TCTTGGATTTCCCCATGAAACTTTGTTATCGCGATTTCTCAGGAACTACTGCATGGATCTTTCTCAAATTTCGTACACAGGTTCCCCTTGGGGTCTAGTTGTGCAAGATACCTTTTTTGGTCCGATTTGAAAATCCAATATGGCCACCAGGCAGCCATCTTAGATTTCCTCATGAAACTTTGTTATCGTGAATTCTCAGGAAGTACTGCATGGATCTTTCTCAAATTTGGTACACAGGTTCCCCTTGGGGTCTAGTTGTGCAAGATACCTCTCCTGGTCCGATTTGAAAATCCAATATGGCCACAAGGCGGCCATCTTAGTTTTCCCCATGAAACTTTGTTATCGCGATTTCTCAGGAACTACTGCGTGGATCTTTCTCAAATTTGGTACACAGGTTCCCCTTGGGGTCTAGTTGTGCAAGATACCTTTTCTGGTCCGATTCGAAAATCCAATATGGCCACAAGGTGGCCATCTTGGATTTATTTCCCCATGAAACTTTATCGCGATTTCTTAGGAACTACTGCATGGATCTTTCTCAAATTTGGTACACAGGTTCCCCTTGGGGTCTAGTTGTGCAAGATATCTTTTCTGGTCCGATTTGAAAATCCAATATGGCCACCAGGCAGCCATCTTGGATTTCCCGATGAAACTTTATCGTGAATTCTCATGAAGTACTGCATGGATCTTTCTCAAATTTGGTACACAGGTTACCCTTGGAGTCTAGTTGTGCAAGATACCTTTTCTGGTCCGATTCGAAATCCAATATGGCCACCAGGCAGCCATCTTGGATTTCCCCATGAAACTTTATAGTCATTTCTCAGGAAGTACTGCATGGATCTTTCTCAAATTGGTACCCAGGTTCCTCTTGTGGTCAAGTTGTGCAAGATACCTTTTTGGTCCGATTCGAAAATCCAAGTTACGCTTCAAATTAATACTGTATTCCCGAGTTGTGATGTTGCATCACAAGAGTCAGCTTATCAAACGATGGGGTATATTCTATATATTGACTATAGAGAATATCCATACTTTCACCTTCTATATCAAGGAGTTCAAAAGATTCCGAATTAAAATGTATTTCTTCAAATTTTAAATCGGTTTACTTTAGTCCATGCCGTTGGAAATGAACTGCCCCACCGTTTTGTCTGTCGAAGGGATGTCACTCTTGTGAAACAACGTCACAACTCGACAACTGTAGACTACTGCTTGTTTCGATCCGAGGGAGATAATCAGGGCTCATGCCAAAGTGTTAAAGAGATTAGTCTTCGCTTCCATTACCCAATGATGACACGTGGAACAACAAAAAAATACTACATAACGAAGACGAAGGATCCTCCGGACATTCACTTTCAGACTAACTTTGCTCATTTCACTTGTACTATAACAACCTACATCAAGTACAGTTTCTAGAAATCTTGAAACTTCTGAACCTTAGATAGATAATATCTTGGTGTTTTCCAGTGTCCCTTTTTCGATCTTTTTCGCTCAAATTCGAAATTACAAAAACAAAATTACAAATCAATCGTTTGTTCTTAGTAACAATGGACAAAAAGATTCTCTTGTCATTAGCTTATAATTATCAGACAATGGTGGGCGCCAATATCCTTCAGGATCTCTCGTTTATTATTATTTTGTTATTATTTTTTTTTCATCTTTCTGTTGTTGTTTTTTTCTTGGACAACAGTGCCAAGTACTACAGTTATATTCAAAGACTAGTACTGCGTCGTGTATGTTATAATTATATTCAGAGACCTATCTTGCGTCATATATAGTATAGTTATAGTCAGCGCCCGGTCTTGTGTCCTGTATATTATAGTTATTTTCAGAGACTTCCTGTGTCATATATACTATAGTTTTATTCAGACACCAGTCTTTTGTCATTTATACTATAATATAATATTCAGACCAGTCTTGGGCTATGTATACTATAGTATAGTATTCTGAGACCAGTCTTGTGTCCTGTATAATATAGTTCTATTCAGAGACCAGTCATGGGTCATGTATATTATAGCTATATTCATAGACCAGTCTTGGGCCGTGTATATTTATAGTTACATTCATAGACCAGTCTTGAACCGTGTATATTATAGCAATATTCATAGATCAGTCTTGGGCCGTGTATATTATGTATACATTACAGTTATATTCATAGGCCAGTCTTAGGCCGTGTATATTATGTATATATTACAGTTATATTCATAGACCAGTCTTGGGCCGTGTATATTATAATTGCTTTCATAGACCAGTATTGGCAGTGTATATTATAATTACATTCATAGACCAGTCTTGGGCCATGTATATTATAATTGCTTTCATAGACCAGTCTCGGGCCGTGTATATTATAATTACATTCATAGACCAGTCTCGGTCCATTGTCCACAATATTTCCACTGTAACAAAACAAAACAACGACACCCGACACATGTAGTTTTTGCAAAAATGGAACCGAGATTTTGAGGCACATATTCAGGCGTTATCAATATGCCAAAATCCTATGGCTTGACATCCAACAATGGTTAAATCGAATACATATTCTCAACACATCACCTTCCGCACAGCAAGCTTTGCTAGGCTACACAGACGACAGTAACTTGCCAAATCATATACTCTGGTTGATAAAACAAAATCTATACACAATGCTATATTTCTGGGATTACGACCTTTACTGTACAAAGTTGTCTATCTAAGAATTAAGACCAGAGATCTGAAAAAGCTATATCAAAGAATGGTGAAAATCCGGATACCGTTAATGAGAAGCGAGAGACCCTGGCGACCGTACTTTCTAACGATGGCATAACTGTATCAGTGCAGAGGTGAGAAGAAAATTATCTGAAGAGATCTTAATTAGATCTTGAGAGAAAGCACACTAAAGCGAACATCTCAATCAAACCAGATATTAATATGCTTTTTGTAGTTTCGTATTTTTAGCCCACCATCACCAGATGGTGGGCTGTTCAAATCACTTTTCGTCCGTGGTCCGTCGTCCGTCCGTCGTCAGTCAGTTCGTCGTCCGTCCGTCGTCAGTCAGTCCGTCGTCAGTCCGTCCGTAAACAATTCTTGTTACCGCAATTTCTCAGGAACTACTTCATGGATCTTTCTCAAATTTGGTACACAGGTTTCCCTTGGGGTCTAGTTGTGCAAGATACAGTGTATATTATAATTACATTCATAGACCAGTCTTGGGCCATGTATATTATAATTGCTTTCATAGACCAGTCTCGGGCCGTGTATATTATAATTACATTCATAGACCAGTCTCGGGCCGTGTATATTATAGTTATGTTCGTAGACCAGTCTTGGGCCGTGTATATTATAGTTATATTCATAGACCAGTCTTGGGCCGTGTATATTATAATTGCTTTCATAGACCAGTCTTGGCCGTGTAAATTATAGTTATATTCATAGACCAGTCTCGGGTCGTGTATATTATAATTATATTCATAGACCAGCCTTGGTCGTGTATATTATAGTTATATTCATAGACCAGTGTCGGGCCGTGTATATTATAGTTATATTCATAGACCAGTCTTGGGCCATGTATATTATAATTGCTTTCATAGACCAGTCTCGGGCCGTGTATATTATAATTACATTCATAGATCAGTCTCGGGCCGTGTATATTATAGTTATATTCGTAGACCAGTCTTGGGCCGTGTATATTATAGTTATATTCATAGACCAGTCTTGGGCCGTGTATATTACAATTGCTTTCATAGACCAGTCTGTGCCGTGTATATTATAATTGCTTTCATAGACCAGTCTTGGCCGTGTAAATTATAGTTATATTCATAGACCAGTCTTGGGCCGTGTATATTATAGCTGTATTCATAGATCAGATTTGGGTCGTGTATATTATAGTTATATTCATATGCTCTGTCCAGATAAACAGGAAAAATAATCCCCAGATGATTCTTTTTAACGCTAGGTCAACATAGGTAGTATGCAGACTTGAAATGTAATCGAAATGTTCGGCAAACATCTATTTTACTATATATGATGTCACTTTCGGCGATGTGCGTGCGGCCGGGAATCCTGCCCAAAAATCTGACTGGAGACAGGGGTATTATTAGAACCCCGCGGGGTAGTTGGCTCTGAATACTCATTGCCGATTTCCTGTGGCTAGCAAATTAACCAAATAATTACTGCTCCCGTGTGGGCAATTAGGCAAGTTTTACTATTAACACCGCGTGTTGTCTATGAGAAAAGTTGATGGAGAATACTCACACACTTGAGCAAGTGTTTATGTTCAATATGATCGCTCTGAAATATTTCTATCTAATACCGCTCAAGCCGGTGCTAGGGGCCGTGCGGTCATGCCATGCAATATATTCACATGAAGAGCAACAATAAAAGCTTTGCTGGGATTCAAATCGGCTCGGCAGCTGTGATGACAGATCAGCCGAAACAACTGAAACAACATCTGATGTTAATGGATGAGCATCGTGGACATGTGATGGAGTAAACGCCTCAACATAGGGTAACCTGGTAAATGCAAGAATACCCAGAGAACTAACCTGTGATGCCCGACGTCGTACGGCTTAAATTTCTCACCAAAACAATAAGCCTCTTATTTTTTGTCAAGTGACTAGGGGCCGTATGAACCCATGTACTTCAAGAACCTCATGGTACTCATATGGACAGTCACAATCAAAGCGTGACTGAGATACATCATTCTTTAGATGATGACTTTACAACGAATATTATGGATTAAGAATACTGATCAGCGATACGGATTTGATATTTTTGGAACATCATGATGTCTTGCCGGCATCATTGAAAACTGTTGACCGCTTCTCTCTTGCGGGAAACAAGCCTATGTTTATGTATACTATGATTGTCTTTTTGAATTTGGTGCTAATACTGTTATATGGAAAATGGAATAGGTCTTTGGATTATGGACGCGGATATTCTCTAATGGACGACGGCTGGATTATGAATGACGGACTAGACGCTTGTAATTAGAGCCAATCATTCTACTTCACTAGCAGCATGTTCCTTATATGACACACTCATTTCTGTCTGCCAAAGAATCTAAATGCTACAGTATTTGATACGGTCAACCATACTATTTTACTATCGAAGCTTGAACACTACGGCTTTCATGGTCTATCAAATACTTGGCTTAATAGCTATCGGTCTGATCAGTCACAAACTGTAGTTCACAATGGCGCTTTATCTGAGCCAATGCTTGTAACGTATGGTGTTCTCCAAGGGTCAGTCTTAGGACCTGTCCTCTTTCTTCTCTACATTAATGACATAACCAACGCAACAGACGTATTAAAAACTACTCTCTTTGCTGATGATACCAGCGTTGTATTTTCTTCAAAAGATCTATCTGATACTATTACTATAATGTCTCAGGAACTTCAAAAATTACATACCTGGTTTTTCTGCAATCGATTGTCATTGAACATAAAGAAAACAAAATATATGCTTATAAAACCCAACGCGCATAGAACAACAACTATCTTCCCCCCATTGTTTATTTGCGGTACGGAAATAGAGTGTGTTCATCAGTTCAAATTCTTAGGCATATATCTCAACGATCAGCTCAATTGGAAATCTCATATTAATTACATATCCAATAAGATATCGCGGAACATCGGGATCAGAAACCATATTAAAAATGTCATCAACAAAAAAACTATTTATTCTTTACTATTCAATGATACTGCCTTACTTGTCGTATTGCAATGGGCTATGGGCCAAAACTTTCACTACCCACTTAAATTCCCCATTTTTGTTACAGAAACGCGCCATAAGAGTGATCACGCTATCACAGAAAAGAGATCATACATCACCATTGTTCATAGAATTTAACATTTTGCAGATACATAAGCTCAACTTGTATTCTTGTCTACTAGTAGTTCATAAATTTGTCCATCATCTTGACTCGCTACGGTTAGATTTTCAGATATATTTCAGAAGACAGTCTGATGTACATAGATACAACACTAGAGGACAGCTTTTTAATGTATATAGACAGATCTATCGCTCAAACCTTAAATTTTATTCCCTCAAAATGAAAGGACCACGGGAGTGGAACAAGTTGCCTCCACCCATTAAAAGTATCAAATCTATTTCATTATTTAAATCAAAATTGAATCAGTATCTGATTGAGAACTGACCTGTTTCACAGTTATTGCATGGATATTCATATGTATATATGTTATATTGAACTCTAATAATCTTCACCAAGCCTCGCTGCTCAGTACATTAATATGTTTGTTTTTCTTGGGATAGAACAAGCCCCTTGGGGTTTTATTCCCGCCAAATTGTACAATTGGCAACATTTGCAAGAACAATTCAATTCAATTCAGAGTGCGAGCCTTACGGATTAACAATCCACCAGCAGAATGCTGCCATGTATAGGTAATAATTTGGAGCGATATGCAAGAGGTCAAGGCTCTTAACCTCGATAAGGCTAAGCTAATCATCTGCAACTGATATTACATATGGGTAACATCTACCTACAAATACAATTGCTCAACGTTAATTCATCACTAAGATTATATGAAATCCTGTTATAAGAAGGACCTGCACCCAAGTGTAAAACGTTTCAGCTCTAAGGCGACAAAAATAACTTATTTATTCGAGGAACCATACCCCTCCTTCCAAGTATGAGTTTGGAAAGGGGTACGGTTAATGCACCCAAGATAACGATCTGCAACGGTTATCGCGAATCGATGACATCTACAGACATGTACTGGTTGGAGAAATTTGGGGTCTTTGGCCATGGATCAATGCAAATTGTGTTCGTGCCGATAAAAATATTTGGATTTGAATGTATACAGAATTAATATGTAACACTGTACCCATTGGCAGTACTACACACTGGTTTTGTGGAACCAAACCACATCGGTGTAAAACTGGTAGTAAGAATCACGAAAATATCCAAAAACAGAAATCCATAGGTTCCATTCAAATCCATAGAAATCCCGCCCCCTGTACAGACCTTTTGGTCTTTGATATATGTTGGCACTTGTGGGAAGTTGATCGACTGGGCATTACGACGTGCGCCGTCATTTTCATCTGACGACGATACAGCTCACCAATTCCCAGTGTACGAGTTGTCACAGCGAAACAGCTCATCAATTACCAATATACGAGTTGTCAGAGCATTTCCATCATAACTCTCTAGATTTGTATCTAATACCGCTTATGCCGGTGCTAGGGACCGTGTGGTCATATCACCCAAGTTGCCACAGGAACAGGTACAGAAAAGCGTACCTGAGATACAGCACATATCACGAATCTAATGTGCTTTAGAATAGGTTAACCAGAAGACTATACTGTGAAGTCATGTGGCTCTGTCAGTATGTCGGCACCTCTTCCCACTTCCCTTACATGTGTTGTAATTCAAACATGGTCTCACCTGCATACAACGTTCTCGGGACACATGCGACGCGAAATAAATAAAGACATACTTGCGATAGGAAATTCTTCATCAGTAGGTTTGTCTGAATATACTATCAATCACTAAAACTTACCTGCTGCGCTGTACAAGGAGAGTCCAGAAAAACTGATCACTCAGCATGAATATACTCTACATTCAGCATGAATATATTGAGTGAAATTAATCAAACTGTTTCTAAATGAGAGGGGGAGATATAAATATTTCTATGGAGATGGAACGTTGACCAAATAAATCAAACAGCTATCTTAATAGCGAGCTAGAGCAATTATTTTGTGATATTGGAATTTGATACCACGTTTCTCAGGTTCTAGAGCTTTGGTTGTTTCCTAAATATTCAAATTACAATCTGCATTTTGGCGTATATGAATTGCATTTGAAATATCACAATCTATCACTTTCTAAATGATAAAATGTGATGATATTGTTCAGTTCTTTACTTCATACAAATAATGGACAATTAGAACTTCGTCCATTTTGTATCCCTTGAAAACCAGTCCCCCTGTCCTACTTTAATTCTTAGACACATCGAATGATGCATTGACACGCCACTCGGTGTAAGTTTGTGGTTCGTAATGTTCTTCCCCGGGCTATTGCGGGATAACCAGGGTAAATATGATGAATACACATGGAACTCACCTAGTACTTCAAGAAAAGACCATTAGGTTGACATTGGTCATAATTTTGGCAACTTTAATTCGAAAATAGTACAGTTTTTAACGAGTAAAACATCTTCAACACCATATAGGCCAGGCGTCAATAATGCGAACTGCGAATTGAAGCGGAGATCCTGTGCGGTGTGCCAAAGCACCTTTCGATGCGATGATTGATGCGGAAAACCCAGTCACTTCGGGACGATGACCGAATGCACAGAGTAGCAAATGCATTTTTATTTAATTAAGCATACCACATACCTAGTCAAAGTAGTTTCGTACCGACAGGCGAACTCATCTATCATTGCCAGACGACAACCGACCTCAAGGAATACATGTATTGAATGATGTATTTACATCGGAAAAAGATTTCGCCCTCCTCTCCAAATTCCAGTACGACCAAAGCTATTTTAGCAGGAAATAAGCTGACGGTGGATCACATGTGCGTGATGTGCATTGTGTATTGAATGAAGCTGCATCCAACCTTCTTATATATTTAATTTTATAGTGTATATTAAAGTTGTTTGGTATCCGACAAGAAAAAACAGTCGAGTTGTCGTAACACAGCACCTGTAGGAAAATATTTCCTGAAACGTTTCACAAAGTGTTCTCTCGCAAGCTCGGGCATCTGCACTGCGACCTCGGGCGAAATATTTTCTATTTTCTGGGCAGTACTTCTATAGCATTACTCTATACTTTGCTTTGTTCAGAAGAAGGCCGAGTTAAACAGAGGTTACAAAGATGCTCAACCCGAGTAGATGCATAGGCCTATACAATCAAAGTGGCCATGAAATAACAACGACCGTAGGGCGTCAAGAGCTGGGCCTTCAAGTTCCTTAGCTGAATTTCATATAAATCCCCAACCTTGCCTAATCATGTGAATCGTATATATCCATTGAAGCCTGTTTACCGGCATACAACAAAAACAAAGGGAAGAGCTTCACAAGGTGGAATTGGGCTTATCGTGTGATTAAAAGTCAATCTGTCTCTTCAATAGAGATCATTTTCAGTTTGAAAGGCTAACAATTCCTCTCTGGATATCGTTAAGGGGTCTGTATAAACACCATGTAACTAAGTATCTCTTTGAAGATCGTATGAGCGTCAGAGCCACATCCACATCTATTCACTTTAGGGACGACTCGGAGTTCGATCATGCAAAGGCTTAAACTTTGCATGGGTATCCAGACGTTTCGTTAGCTTTCATCACGTGCTATTCTGAACGTATTATGTCTCGTAGAGAATAGTATATGTTCCTGTCTGAATTTTTGCGAGATCATCGGAGGTCGAGACTCCGATAACCAAGGAAATTGCTCTAGCTAATAAATTTAGCCTTGAAATTGAGTCTCTCCTTTCCACTTTGACTAAAAATACATTGCTGGTGTTCCGATAATTATAACCATGATCGTCTTCCACCTAGAATTGTCTACTTCATAGGCTGGGCTTTCTATTCTAATGTTGGTCTGAGATTATCCCATGTACGGTCTGTAGGAGATTACGTTCATGAAATGTTAATTATTTCATGCACCTGTATTGTATTCAATGGAATGCTGCGATTTTGATCCAATATTTGGCATCCACATGAAAGACGTTAGAATTTTCATGAATTTCATCTTCAGCTTTTATTGTACTCTACTTCCGATGAGGGTAGTAATACTTCGAACTCAAATGTATATAATTTGATTAATGGAGAAGTATGAACTATGTTGTGCTATTTTGTCATCTGAGTTAACAAATCATATTCATTTCACTTGAATTGTGCATATATGTGATATATGAGCCATGTTTTTATATCCTTCGACAGCACACATGACATCGATATAGTCATTAGATGCGATCTTGGGATAACATTATCAATATGATATGACCCCCATCGATTGTCACAAGGCATATTCAGCTATTGAATATCTTCGGTGGGACTGATGTGTGCATGGTCAAGTTAGTGGCACAAAGTAACTGTCAACCGAATGTATGTATCATCCAGAACGCTTTTTTACACTCGAACGATGTTATAAAAAGTGAATCTGAGCAAATGTTTGCACGATGTTATTAACTCTGGCAATGTATGTATTACAGATCTAATTACAATCACAAACGATATGTACTCGAACGGTAAGTGGAGACCCAGGTGATACAGCTCACCAATCTCCAATGTACGAGTTGTCACAGCGAAACAGCTCACCAATTACCAGTATACGAGTTGTCAGAGCATTTCCATCATAGCTCTCTAGATTTGTATCTAATACCGCTTTTTATCACGAATCGTTAGATTCTTGGTATGTGCTTTAGAATAGGTTAACCAGAAGACTATTCTGTGAAGTCATGTGACGCAGTCAGTATGTCGGCACCTCTTCCCACTTCCCTTATATGTGTTGTAATTTTTTACCTGTATATGGCGAGATTCTGCTGGTGGACGTTTCGTCCCCGAGGCCCGCCCCCTGTACAGACCTTTTTGGTCTTTGATATATGTTGGCATTTGTGGGAAGTTGATGCTGGGTCGACATCGGGCCTTACAGACTAGTCTTTTGTGTTAAATGCCGTCATTTACATCTGACGACGATACAGCTCACCAATCTCCAATGTACGAGTTGTCACAGCGAAACAGCTCACCAATTACCAGTATACGAGTTGTCAGAGCATTTCCATCATAGCTCTCTAGATTTGTATCTAATACCGCTTATGCCGGTGCTAGGGGCCGTGTGGTCATATCATCCAAGTTGCCACATGAACAGGTACAATAAAAGCGTAGCTGAGATACAACACATATCACGAATCGGTAGAGTCTTGGTATGTGCTTTAGAATAGGTTAACCAGAACACTATTCTGTGAAGTCATGTGACGCAGTCAGTATGTCGGCACCTCTTCCCACTTCCCTTATATGTGTTGTAATTTTTTCCTGTATATGGCGAGATTCTGCTGGTGGACGTTTCGTCCCCGAGGCCCGCCCCCTGTACAGACCTTTTGGTCTTTGATATATGTTGGCACTTGTGGGAAGTTGATGCTGGGTCGACATCGGGCATTACAGACTAGTCTTTTGTGTTAAATGCCGTCATTTACATCTGACGATGATACAGCTCACCAATCTCCAATGTACGAGTTGTCACAGCGAAACAGCTCACCAATTACCAGTATACGAGTTGTCAGAGCATTTCCATCATAGCTCTCTAGATTTGTATCTAATACCGCTTCTTATCACGAATCGTTAGATTCTTGGTATGTGCTTTAGAATAGGTTAACCAGAAGACTATTCTGTGAAGTCATGTGACGCAGTAAGTATGTCGGCACCTCTTCTCACTTCCCTTATATGTGCTGTAATTTCAGAAAGAACTTTTTTATGAGGCCAACAACAGGTCTATGCAGAGAGATGATGTACGAGCAGATGCGCATATTTGCTCTTTGCTGGGCATTTTAATGGGGACACTTGTTTCTCTTTTGTGCAGGGAGTTTTTGTTATGTGATAATGTTTATATATATATAATGTATCTGTATGACCCTAATCATCTCATGACATAGATTTAATGGAAAACCTTTAGCGTATTCTCCAGAATTTCTTTCGAGATAGTTTTTGGGGGCAATAATAGGGTGCTTTTCTTTGTAACCGTGTATTGTTTCACGGTGAAACGCCAAATGCATTAAATCTTGCGAGAAATTTCAAAAGTAGATGACTTGATGGAAATAGAGGACACGTTTGTACCGTATGATCAAACTTAGGCAATTAATGGTTATTCAGTATTTTTAAACATTGACGCCGTGAAGATGGAAAGTATGTGTCTGGGAAAATAATTCAAATCACTACTCATTTAAGGGAACAAAGCTAATAACAGGGAAGACGACACTACCAATGCTATATAACGCGATTACACGCGAGACATCAACCTCGGAAACAATATGTTATTTCAAGTCAATCATCCAACCGCATACAAGTTTAACAAGTGAGGCTTCAGCCGAAGAAAGACAACTCGGTTTTCGCCGCGGATGTGGACAATTGGATCTTCCAGCAATATGGTTCGGGTCTGCATAAATAGGTGTCGTATGCAGGGTGATATCCTGTGTAAATTTACCGCATTGCAACACCAGGTTACTTATACGGCTTCAGCAGAAATAATAACGGTTAAGACTTGCTTTTCTTTGTCTTCGACGATCGATTTCTATAGTGACATCTTTTCACTCGCCAGAGACAGACACAATATTGGTCTGAAATCCTGGAGATTCATGCACCATCGTATTCCCTTTTTCTCAAATGGCGCCCTTTCAACAGGCTGCATACTTGTTAAGAACAGCGTTAAAGTTTGAGCATCAATTTAATCTATTCCACGATATGAAGCGTTCACGACAGGACGTGTTTCACCGCGTCGGAATTGTGAATAATAATACATTGTTTTTGCAATGAACCCATACTTGGGTTCCAAATTAAACAGGTAGCTGTCGGTCACAACTGACAGCCTCTAACAGCCGACTGGGCGCTTTGACTATGCAAACAAAGTTGTATTTGCTACAGCTGTACACCAACACATTTAGCTTCACATATGCTAGTCTTGTGTGATAGCTGGCAGCTGGGAAACAGGTTTTTCCTGTGTCGCGAAGCGCTTCAGCGTCAACCTAAATTGTTATTACGATAAAGTATATAAATTGGAGCGATATGCAAGAGGTGGCAAAATTGACGTGTGGCGACTAAAAATGAACCATATACTCTACAGGAAGGCTTCCCCTGGCATCTCACATTCAGACTCAAGAATACGGTGGAGTTTCAGACGTAGCCTTCGTATCTCAGCCGCGTTTCTATTGCAGATGCTCATGTGGAAACTATGAAGTGTCCGCACGGCCTCTAGTACCGGCTTAAGCGGAATAAGATACGCTAGCTCGGGAGCTGTGATGGCAGATCAGTTAAAAAAATAGCTCATATTATGTGAATGGATGAGCATGCCTCGACATGGAACAAACCGATTTCTCTCAAATAACCCAAGACACATTCCTCCCTCACCCGACTAAAAAGATCTTCCAAAGTAGTCGCACGATAAAAAAGAATCTCTTGCAGTCTTAAAATCTATACAGTCGATAAGAATATTTTTCACTATGAGATCTTCTTGGCATGGAATATACCTAGGGACTGACTCTTTTTTAGTAAATGTTCGTGAGTTAATCGTGTATGGTCGATTCTACATCGCCTGATTCTGGCTGTCCAGTTGAATATTGCCTTCAGTTGTTTTTGCACTCATGAAATTTGTTATTATTCACAGCATCCCATAAAAATTGAAACAGTCCTCTCACATAAGTACAGATAGAGGATCTGAAATCGCTTTATGGGATGCCAACAGGATCAGCCGCATCATCTAGGGCTGCCTAAGCCATTCTATCAGCCTACGTGATCAGGCAACCAATAAAACACAATATTAATCTGTTGACCAAATCTAGTCATATAATTGTAGAATATTGAAGATGGTGGGATGAGTCGAAGTTCCACTTTTAATCGCTTGAAGGCATGACAGTGAATCTGCGAATATGACATATTTTTTCACGTTAGTGGACCCAATACCTTTCAAAGCCAACAATATAGCTTTTGCTTCTGCAGTGAATATCGAACTTTTACCTAGTAGTGGACAGGTTTTAGTTTTGGAAATAAAAAAAGTAGCACATGCTACTCTCTCATCATCTTTAGGCACCGTTTCCAATTATCGTTCGCGAATGAATCGTTTTTTTCGTCAAATTTTCTCGAAGTCGCGATTTTCCAAGGCGCGAGGGAATGGTTTTTTTTCTTCAAAATAAACGATTCATTCGCGATCGCTGTTCGAATGTTTTTTTTTCTGTTGGCAATCGTTTTTCAATCGAGAAAATCCTCGCGAATAAAAAGCGATATCGCGATTCAATCGCTTTTTAATCGAGAAAATATAAACGATTGAAAAAAACGATTGAGGATTATAGCCGAAAGTAGTACGCCATTGGTTCAGCCTGACTGACCCGCATACACGTTCGAGTTTCTAACACTTCAGTCAGACAAAATAAAGTTCGATCATTTTTTCTTCTTCCTTTTCCATTCTTTGTCTAGTGTAAAACTATAGCGTGTTTCTGAACAGTTGGCGGTTATATAGATACGATGGGGATATATTGAAAAAAATATCTATATATATACATAGGAATAATGGTTATGCATATAATTATAACTTCATATTTACATATATTTTGTACGGGACACAGACCCGGATATGGTCAGATTGGGTCATTTGCACTTGCAATTTCGTCTATTATTTTGGGTATTTCTGTTTTTTAAAGCTGGTATTATTCCAGATTTCTTGTGTAGTATTTTTCGTGAACGTTTTTGGCATCTGTGCGGGCTGAATTTTTGAGTTGATTCGTCAGATTTTCGCTGTACGCGTGGTTTTTTGTCCTACGATCACCATTCTCCTTCTGTAGATAGATGGCACTGTATTGAATATAACATTGTCATACGGAGTTTTGAGTCTTCGAAAGCACTTAATTATTAATATATAGCGCGGGCTATTTGTAAAAATTTTCACAACTGGTTAATCCAGTAAGAGATGAAATTATATAATATTCAGTTGGTTTCTGGCTTGAGCTTCCTTTTGGAATCATTCATAGTTCATTTATCAAAATATAAAATTAAAATAAAAAGTATTGTACATATGCGAATCCAACCGTTATATGCGATTCAATCAAAAAGATATGTATTTGATATAAATATGAAATCACTGCTGCGAATATTCTTATAATAAATAAAATTAACTTGATGGTGATTTTTTGAACTTATTCACATCTCAATAGTTTAAAAACTGTACCAAAACATGAATGGATGCCCTTTCCTAATGTATGTTTTACTATAACAAAATATACATATTTAATTACACTATTTTTCACCTTAATTAACCTAGAAATTCTCGGCTGGAGGGCTAAGCTGTTGTGGGTTATCGCCATAGGGGCCTACGCCCATTCACACCTCTATGAAGCCTGTGCCGTAATCATTCTGATAATGCAATCAACGACGAACTCAAATCCACTTATGACCTGTACCCGGTATTTACAAAACAAGATATTGTGACTATCATCCTGTACATATATTTTGTACGGGACACAGACCCGGATATGGTCAGATTGGGTCATTTGCACTTGCAATTTCGTCTATTATTTTGGGTATTTCTGTGTTTTAAGCTGGTATTATTCCAGATTTCTTGTGTAGTATTTTTCGTGAACATTTTTGGCATATGTGCAGGCTGAATTTTTGAGTTGATTCGTCAGATTTTCGCTGTACGCGTGGTTTTTTTTTCCTACGATCACCATTTTCCTTGTGTAGATAGATGGCGCTGTATTGAATATAACATTGTCATACGGGGTTTTGAGTCTTCGAAAGCACTTAATTATTAATATATAGCGCGGGCTATTTGTAAAAATTTTCACAACTGGTTAATCCAGTAAGAGATGAAATTATATACTATTCAGTTGGTTTTTGGCTTGAGCTTCCCGTTGGAATCATTCATAGTTCATTTATCAAAATATAAAATTAAAATAAAAGGTATTGTACATATGCGAATCCAACCGTTATATGCGATTCAATCACCATTGTGATATGTATTTGATATAAATATGAAATCACTGCCGCGAATATTCTTATAATAAATAAAATTAACTTGATGGTGATTTTTTTAACTTATTCACATCTCAATAGTTTGTACTGTACCAAAACATGAATGGATACCCTTTCCTAATGTACGTTTTACTATAACAAAATATACATATTTAATTACATTATTTTTCACCTTAATTAACCTAGACATTCTCGGCTGGAGGGCTAAGCTGTTCTGGGTTATCGCCATGCGCCCATTCACACCTCTATGAAGCCTGTGCCGTAATCATTCTGATAATGCAATCAACGACGAACTCAAATCCACTTATGACCTGTACCCGGTATTTACAAAACAAGATATTGTGACTATCATCCTGTACATATATTTTGTACGGGACACAGACCCGGATATGGTCAGATTGGGTCATTTGCACTTGCAATTTCGTCTATTATTTTGGGTATTTCTGTGTTTTAAAGCTGGTATTATTCCAGATTTCTTGTGTAGTATTTTTCGTGAACGTTTTTGGCATCTGTGCGGGCTGAATTTTTGAGTTGATTCGTCAGATTTTCGCTGTACACGTGTTTTTTTGTCCTACGCTCACCATTTTCCTTGTGTAGATAGATGGCGCTGTATTGAATATAACATTGTCATACGGAGTTTTGAGTCTTCGAAAGCACTTAATTATTAATATATAGCGCGGGCTATTTGTAAAAATTTTCACAACTGGTTAATCCAGTAAGAGATGAAATTATATACTATTCAGTTGGTTTTTGGCTTGAGCTTCCCTTTGGAATCATTCATAGTTCATTTATCAAAATATAAAATTAAAATAAAAAGTATTGTACATATGCGAATCCTACCGTTATATGCGATTCAATCACCATTGTGATATGTATTTGATATAAATATGAAATCACTGCCGCGAATATTCTTATAATGAATAAAATTAACTTGATGGTGATTTTTTGAACTTATTCACATCTCAATAGTTTAAAAACTGTACCAAAACATGAATGGATTACAAGCGTCTAGTCCGTCATTCATAATCCAGCCGTCGTCCATTAGAGAATATTCGCGTCCATAATCCAAAGACCTATTCCATTTCCATATAACAGTATTAGCACCAAATTCAAAAAGACAAAAGTATACATAAACATAGGCTTGTTTCCTGCAAGAGAGAAGCGGTCAACAGTTTTCAATGATGCCGGCAAGACATCATGATGTTCCAAATATCAAATCCGTATCGCTGATCAGTATTCTTAATCCATAATATTCGTTATAGAGTCGTCATCTAAAAATGATGTACCTCAGTCACGCTTTGATTGGGACTTCATATGAGTACCATGAGGATCTTGAAGTACATGGGCTCATACGGCCCCTAGCCCCGGGTTAAGCGGAATTAGACACATGTTACGAAACGTAGCCCCATAGATCTTGCACGCTACATTCGTATTTTGCTATCAGCATGCGATATGTATCGCCAAATTTGAGAAACTTTGAGTGGAGGCGCTTGGTGGAATAGCCCTGTTTTATAAGTTTCTGCAACAATGTTTTTGTGACGTTGATTAAAATCATCACATTTAACACAGGATCTAGCAAATGCTACTAAGCGAGATATGTATACGCCATATGCAGGTCCCACTGGAATATTACTATCCAGAAAGGGATAGTTTACGATGTCGAAATTGTAATCATCTCTTTTGTCATAAAGTCGACGACAGAGAATGCCCGCTTCATTTTTATAGAGGTAAAGATCTAAATAAGATGTGCCTGTAGGGCTATCTGTAGTTTCCTTCAAATCCAGTGAAGGTGGATATATATCCCTCACTGCGTCATTTATATAGTGATTACCCACAGCGAGAAGATCGTCTATATAGCGTTTGGTGAATGAGAAGGAACGGGCTTTGAATGGATCGGTTTTTTGAAAGCGCCTGCATATAGTCATATTCATAAGAGAACAGATACAGGTCAGCCAACAGGGGTGCGCAATTAGTATCCATTGGAATACCTATATGCTGTTGATATATTGTGTTGCCAAATTTCACATAGATATTTTTAATGAGAAATTCAAGCAACTCTATAAACAAAGAAACATCCCATGAATGATATCTCTTATATGTAGTCGAGCTAAAGAATGCTTTATGGCTTCCGACATTAATATATCTACGATCAGTTTTCATGAACACAGATACTATTAATGAACTTATACGGTCAATAAGGTCCTCATGAGGGATTGTAGTATAGAGAGTCGAGAAATCCCATGTGGATACATGTCTGTACGGTATGTGACCTTTAGCATCAAGTTCTACCGTAAGACATTTTGAGTTTTTCAATATCCACATACATTCAACGCCAGAGTTCTTGAAAATAGTGGCGCAATACCTTTCCCAAAATGCCTTTACCTCCTGAAGGGCCCTCGTCAATAGGGTTGAAAGAAGCTTGGTGGTGCAGCTTCTAGAACCAGCCCTTTCCTAATGTATGTTTTACTATAACAAAATATACATATTTAATTACACTATTTTTCACCATAATTAACCTAGAAATTCTCGGCTGGAGGGCTAAGCTGTTGTGGGTTATCGCCATGCGCCCATTCACACCTCTATGAAGCCTGTGCCGTAATCATTCTGATAATGCAATCAACGACGAACTCAAATCCACTTATGACCAGTACCCGGTATTTACAAAACAAGATATTGTGACTATCATCCTGTATTGTTTATACCAAGTTGCATGAATGTATGAGGAAATTATCGAAAGTATGAAGGGAATGACTGAGCATTAATACATTGTCGTCTCACGATTATGGAATAAACATGTAATTTTGTCATTTACGCTTCGCCAGAGTAAATCTGAGCGCGAACGTCACATGAAGCATGGTACAGGTATATGTGTAGATATTTCCAGCATACGCCCTACTTCTGTTTGTAGGAGACTATAGATCGTGAATCATATATAGTATTCGGTTATCTTGCCATTTATACAGTATAGTATAGTAATATAGGTTTTTCCATCGACAAATCCGCAATCAACATTACATGTAGTTCCCAGTTCGCGGATAGAGCGGCGTACGACGGCAACACGGCCTATGTGTCAAATATCACTCCGCCTCACGATTCTCTCGCGCCTTGAAACAAACCCGATTCTCTCGCGATTGAAGATTCGCGATCAAGAGCGGATCGCGCATGGGTAAACGATTCAAAAACGATATCGCGAGAGAATGTTTTTTTCCAGAAAAGGTTCAATCGTTTTTTTTCTCGATATCCTCGCGACTGATTCGCGACTGATCGTTTTTCAATCGAGAAAATTGAAGAAAAATCGCCACTGAAGAAAAAACGATTAATGGAAACGATCCCTTAGCACCATCTGTATAAATAGCCTGATGTGATCTATATTTTTCTCTTAGCAGACCAGATTCTTGTGTATACAAGAGCTGGCCCGTGTTTGCCTTTTTGTTAGTGTAATATCTACTTCTGGTTAAGCTAAGTGTCATGGTGGAATTGGTAAGAGCTTGTTAGCTAAAAGTTGACTAAGCTTAATTAATACCATCTGCTACAATGTGGGGTTTCATGTGAATTTCAAGAAGTGGAATATTGGAGGGTTTCTTTAAATAGAGATCCACGAACTGAGGTGTTAAAACACAGTTACATGCAGGGTTCGAGTGATGTGATCGCAGTTTTGATATTGCAGTGATAATTTAATTCTTCGAAGTTCTCAAGCAAATTCATCTGCTTCGATATATTAGCTTTCTTTAGGGGATGTTCTGAACGCTAGATGGTAAAGTCTGAGTCCTTGATGCATAGTAGGATCTAGCTTTGCCAAGTTTGACTTGCTTGCTCCATTGTAAACCATAGAGCCATAATCAAGTTTGGAACGAACAAGTGATTGATGTAAATGGAGAAGTGCTTGCTGATCTACTCCCCACTTATTGTTGGCCAATATCTTCAACAAATGAAGAGCTTTCGTACCCTCAGCTTTCATGCAATTTATATGTGATAAGAAGGTTAATCGGTGGTCAAAGAATATTCTTAAGATCTGTTTAACTACTTTGATCTCAGTTCCATCTAATGTAAGTACTGGACCTTTGTGCAAGAAATACTTTCTGCAATGTGTATACAATTTGTCTTAGCTCTGGAGAAGTTGGAGCCATTTTCTAGACTCCGTTTCTGAATTCTATTCAGAAAAATTTGTAATGTTCTCTCAATATTGTGTGTAATCTTTCCACTGCACGAAATATTGAAATCGTCTACAAAGTGTGAACCATCAATTGATTTATTGAAAACGGCCGCTAAGCTGTTAGTTGACAAAATACTGCCCTGATCTTGGTCGAAATGATCGGACATGGTTGTACCCAACCGAACTTGGAATTTATCATTCAAAACGTTGGATATGAAAATGGGTAAACGGCCCTTCAATCCCATAGTATGAAGGTCTTTAAGAATAACGTATTTCCCTGTGGTATCATAGGCTTTTTCTAAATAAAAAAGATGGAAAACCAATGATTGATTCGATAAAGTTGGGTGTGGGTCTGCAGACAGCTGTCCTGATATGTCTTTCCACGGCATAGTTTTACCCATATGCCGGGAAACAGACAAGTTCAGTTTCCAATGTAGCTCGAGAACCATTGTTGACCGAGCGCTAGTTTCATCAACGTCATGTCTATGTTGTAGGGAATACGTATGCCCAATAAGAGAATTATTCGATTCTTCGTTTGACTGACTTTAGCAAAAAAACATTTTGCAAATGTTGCGATATCCGATCTACAGAGTATAAGTTTACTCAAGCAAAGCCTGATACTCGCAAAAAAAATTATGTGGCTGATTACGTTTTTGAATAATCGAATTATCACATTGGTCTATGCTTTGAAAGTTTGTCAAATCAGATATGGGAAAAAAGGCGATATTCAAATAATAGCCAAACCGGGTAAAATATCCAAATTGAATGTACTTCATGATGCTCATGTTGTTCATGTGAAGAAACACAATCAAAGTTTGACTGAGATAGCTCATTCTGTATATAACGACTTTGGAACGAAAATCATATGGATTAAGAATACTGCTCAGCGATACGGATGTGATACTTTTGGAACACAAGATATCTTGACCGCTTCTATGACCGGTGATCGCTTCTATCTTGCAGGAAGCTATCCTATGTCTGTCTAAACTATGGTTGTTTTATTTAAATTTATTTTAAATTAGAACTTTGGATTATGGACGCGGAAATTCTTCAGTGGGTGATGACTGATTATTGAATGATGGGATAGACGTTTGCATTCGATATTTTCAAAACTAACAATTCCATGCATTACCTTGAAACTCCGAACTCTCTCCTTCTGTAACGTGATGATTTTGTACCTCCATTCATCTAAATGACAGACGACCAATTATCCTGAATATCTGTCATCGATTATGTAACACGGGCACTAATTTTTCAACGCACAGTACATGTGCCGCAAGGCTTGAAGTCTTAAATGTAACCAGACACACCAATTTAAAACTTGATCTTCCGATTTTGCCATTTCAGGGATCTCGCCTTGGCAATTAAATTGCTGTCGTGTTACATGGGGAAGCGTAGGGTAATTGCTTTGCATTGCAAGTCCCTCTGCCACTGTATTGTTATGGATGTTCATTGAAAGATAGAAGTGAGCTAAAACGTCATAAGGTTTCAGGTATATTACATGTAAAGATGATGACGGCTGGATTCCCTGTTTTCGCCTCAGTTGAAAAGAACGGAAATTCTGAATTTGGTCAGATATCTCAATACTTCCCGGTACCTTTTCTCCGTTTCATTATTTTTTTCTGTTATATATTCTATTTGCATTCGCTTAACGCAAATTTCAAGCTCGAATGCTTTAGTCTTCGACCTATGGCGCTTCAATCCTCAAAATGACTTGAAAACTAACGTTAAAATATTCGGGACAAATATCCTGAAACGAATAGTTTTCGAAAAACAAATCTTGTTTAACCTCATGTAATATTCAAGGCAAAGGACACAGTCGGATCCTCTCGTAATTACCAGCAAACGAAAGTTTATCTAGCGTAGTGTTATAATTGCACTACGTTTTGGTAAATCCAAACCGTGTTCCCGATTTTAAACGTGATACCGCTTCTGGTCGCAGTGCTCAACTTGAGATATAATGTAATCTAATTGTAGAATGACGGTCCGCCCCTTTTCCGAGTTTGACCAGAATATTTGACCCCATGAGACGATTTTATATGTCAAAGTTTAATACCAAAGATATAATCTCAGAGAGCATCAAATTGAAAATAATGTACGAAGACATCAATTGAAAGACTCCCCCACCCCGATTAAACAGCTATAGACACTCGAACATTTTAAAATGGAGTTAAATCCGATGTTACGTATTAACCTCACACACGTGTTATTTGAACCACCTTTTTAGCTGAAAATCAGACGTCTTAGGTAGCGTTCCCCATTAACGTTTTTGCTTCGTTCGTTTAAATCTCTGAAAAAAACCCAAGTCGTTCTACACCCATCGTTTTGATTTTCGTGGAAAACCATTGAAAAAACCATTCAACGCATTGGTTCGTTCGTTTTACAGAAAACCATTGCGGTTTTTTTCTTCTTTGTTTGCCATCGTTCGATCGTTCGCTGGAAAACGATGGCGCAATAATACAATCACGTGATGTTCGCATTATCCAACCTGATAACGCGATCTCCGTGGGCACTGAGAAAATAATTCGTTAATTTAATGCCGAATTCTCTGACGTTTGGACAGGCAGTAAATTACGTTTACGTGTAACTAGATGTTGAAGTTCAGCTGCATAATTAAAAGACAAAAGAAAGTAATGCACAGGTTGTTGCCCCGATTTGAGCCGATACCATCGCGTCAGACACTAATTATTCTGTAAGCCCTAAATGGCTGAATGCTATCTCCCTGCATGCCAATCCCCGATCGCATTATTTATTGTTATCTGAATTTGTATTATATAGAGAGTCTATTATATTGATAGCTATATGTACGTGTAGGAACAAACGATACACCAGCCCGTGGTGACGCCGCCCGGTTTCCTGCCCGTTTTATTTCGATCCGAAAGTCCCGGTTTTCCAAAATGGACATGAAATTTATTGGTAATCTGGAAGGGGGTTCCGGTTTCTATACGTCCGTATCTTTGGCCGTTTCGTAGCTTCTCAGATGATCGGAGTGTTGTGCGGGCACCAAATTTTGGGACCGCTTGTCGTATAGGCATATCGCGGCTCAAAATGGGATCCCGACAAATTTGTTTTTTCCGAACCGTCTTTCTTCCATACTAATGAACGTTTAATCGGTATTTCCATGTCCTGGGGTTTTCCTAATTCAATTGAAATAAAACGTTTCGTTTATCTCTAATGAATATATATTTGAATTATATTCTCTTACCTGGATAATTGATTGTATATCCGACGCGGAATAAATGACATATTATGGGTATTCTTTGCCTCTTTTGCAGAATACATAGAACATAACCGACAACCATAGAGTGTTTAACGTCATAACGCGAAATAAGACATGAACTACGGTCGATTTTGGAAATAAATCGACATGTCATTTGTGTTAATGACACCGACAGGTGCACCATCCTTCATAAATGACCTGTTGATACTGAATCGCAGAAAATAATATGAATTCTTTACCTTCCGGTTAAAGAGTTGTTTGTATATGTCGGCCATAGGCGGAGCGCGTTGTTAGTTTCACTGTGTGAAGCAATCAGTTTCATGTCGGGTAATACTTATAGGCGTTGATTGCAAATTCAACTCCGTCTTAGTGATGTTTATTTCACGCGGCTATTGACCTCTAATAATTGTAAACCGGACGCAAGGCTATTAACTGGAATTGAAGAGTTTTAACGTTTTTTTTTCTTACCATGAATCTGTATTATTGTATTTATTTTCTTCACAGTTTAGGCCCGATTGTTCCCAAATTAACTCGACATGAACTTCCCGTAGACGAATTCTCTGCCAAAGATATCAAAACAAGTTCAAAGAAAGAGATTATAAGACTGCTTGACAATCGAAATTGGAGGTGTTGATGATTCACACGTCACACCATAGTCGGTCTGTGAAAATCCGTCGACTTAAGAAAACAGCGAAGTGGAGGGTCGGAGGGGTTAATTTCTTTGAAAGAAAAAACTCAAACAACATTGTTAGCAGGCGTGCCTTAATAATATGCTTACCTTGTATTATTTGTAGCTGATTTCCTGTGTCCAGCAAATTAACCAAATAATGAAAGTAATTCAGGGCGCAATGAAGTTTTGGACCTACGGTCACACACGTTTTACTATCAACGGTACTGCTTTGTCCATGAGGACGCTGACATGGAGTGCTCAAAAACTTAAATCGAGCGTTCATTTTAAAATTCTGCGGCTTCGAGTGAATTAGCCGATTCTAAATTACTTATATTTATATCTCCCTCTGCTCTCTCGTTGTTATTTATTATTTATTTTAATATTTAGCGCTGCAAAAGATCTTAAATGAACTAAGAAATGTACCGTGAAATGTAAATAAAACATTGAGTTGATGGGCCGCGAAATCCGTATGGGAAGCGGCCCTTAAACTACAATTTCAATCGAATTACCATTCCATGCTGTGGTCTTCAATGTCATCATTGGTCTGAATAACGGGGGAATGTCTAACGAAGCATCAAGTCAAGCTGCTGTCA
Source organism: Hanleya hanleyi (assembly GCA_036873755.1). Lineage (NCBI taxonomy): Eukaryota > Metazoa > Mollusca > Polyplacophora > Lepidopleurida > Hanleyidae > Hanleya > Hanleya hanleyi. The sequence continues at coordinate 12,609 of JAVTVY010022702.1, read as the reverse complement.
AATAAATATTTATCAATAAAGATTTTCTCCCATTCTGATACTTTAAGAACAACATATGTAATTATATTCTAGACTTGCAGAATCTCGTACCAATCATCACCTCCCATGCATGGTCTTCTCTTCAGTGAGGGCATATGTCATATCTCAGTTGAACCAACCAGCGCCCGAGCTCGGCGATGTTCCGTTTCACTGAGCCATGTGAGCCGTTACATGCATAGGGCAGATGGACAAATTTTGCTGTAAAAATCAAGCCACGCTTATTTGAACTCTAATATTTCAGTATGTATCGCAAAATACATGGCATGATGGCATTTCAAATGATTAATAAATTTGAAATGAAAATGTTTATTTTAAGAATAACACTAAATTGTGTTGACATCGAAAATAGGCATTCCATTCTTCACAAATCACTGCAAGATAGAATCAATCTATAATACTTAAACAAGCGTATTTTTTTAAATGAATTTAAATGCAAATAATATCAATCATTCAACAATACAAGAAATGTTGGTGAATCTTGTCCAGGCTGAGTTGTGCGGTGCCGTTGGTGGAGGCCGGGTGTTTGTTTTGATCTTATATATCATAAGACTGACTATATAGGCCGATACTCAATATCGGGATTAAGTAATATTTAATTTCAGTGGTCAGATAGTAAGACGGTTACAGTATCCGTGTTTAATCGGTGTCAGGACATTTCGGCACGCGACATTTTCCCACAAAGTGAAGGGTACAACATTTCGGAACCCCTTTTGTCAGACCAAATTGCGCTAAAAGTGAAGATTTTCACATTCTTTTTTTAAAATATGTTCAACATATATAAACATACCGTTTTAAGGGTTACCAAGTTGTAGGTTATCATAGTTGCTCACGATTATCCGCGACATTTCGGCAACTTTTTTCACATATTAAGGTTGATGGCGATTGATTCGTGAGGTTTTTACTAATGATAGAATATTTATATAATGCTTTTTGCTCTATGAGAAATTCACAACATTTCTAAAACCAACTGCTTATGTGAAAAAAGTTTCAGAAATGTCGCAGATATTCGCAGACAAAAAATTGACAACTTGGTAACCCTTAAAATAGTCTGTTTACATGTTAACATATGTTAAAAAAAGATCAGAAAATCGTACTCTTCACTTTGCCGAATGTCGCGTTCCGAAATGTCGCTGTAAGCGAATTCGTTTAATCATAATGATTTTTTTTTAATTCTTTCCAATTCTATACAAATATTAATCTTTTGTCACTCTCAATGTAACAGTCTTATCCCTGTCCTCACCATTTCATGCTACCCTATTTTTATTTTCACAAATATCCACAGTACCCATTTTTCTTCAATTGCCGGTTTTAGATAGAAAGAAAGGTTCAATATTAAAACAATCAGAAAGTACACTAAGAGAAACACAAACCAACTGACAAACACGCATTTCCCAACTGTAACCAAAGTGGTTCCATAAGAAAGCATTCTGGCCACACATGGATTAATAATATTAACATTATATATGTTATTTGTTTGATGCCGACAGCATACATGTATTTGAGAAAATAATACAAACTATATAAACCAGTTACCGGAACAGAATGAATTGAGTTTAATATGGTCAGTTTAATACGGTGCCGGGTATATACCGGTAGACCTGTTATGGACGGTTTAACAGCCTACACGTATGCGCTGCCATCATTCAAGCAGTGTGCGGGAGTGTCTTAGTGTCACGTCACTCAGGCGGAACTACTTTCGACCGTTTTTTTCTAAAGCAAAGTCACAGCCTTAGAAACTCTATAGAAAACCATCGAACGAACGCAATGGTTTTTTCTTCGTTCGTGTTTTCAATGTTTTTTTAGAAAAAAACGAACCAGCGATACACCCATCGTTCGTGGCATGGTTTAAACGAAATGGTTTAAACCATGGAAACACGAACGTTAAATGGGAACGGCCCCTTTAATACTTCTGCTGTATTCAGCAAATAAGAACCAGTGTCGCCAAGGAAGAGAACTGCTTGTCAGTCTCATCAATGTCTGGACTTATTTTGTTTGAAACACCATTCACATATCAGTCATGTATTCCTGTCCGGTTGGTCAATATACATGAAGTGGGTTTTGACCTCACAGACCTATAACTTACTAGGTGAAGACCAGGTTGAATTGCTAGGAGAATATGCTTGTCACGAAATGTCTGGAGCCCGATACAATTGACGTTTGCCCCGATAGCAGCTGTAGGTGGATTGACTCGTGGCTCCCACATGAATTTGTTGTTCGTACTTTTACTCTCTTACATATACCTCCAGCATGGAGTAGACATTTAAATATTGATAACTGGTGTAAATATTCATCTACCTATCGTACTATTCCCGGAAAGGACCATTCGCCTATCGTACTATTCCCGGAAAGGACCATTATGCTTAACTTGATGATAACTTCAGGTCGAAAATAATCCATTTAACATTCAATTAAATATATTGCCCATGCTATAGGCATCGAAAATAGAGCAAAAATACGAACGGCATATCCTTGCGGGAGTGTCGCGTCAATGCACCTGACGCTGTTATCGGGACGATTCGTTTGTCCAAGAACTAGTTTCAACTATATCGGGAACCAAGCAAAAAAACAACAACAAAAAACGTGTGCAATATCTAAGCTATATGACAGTGTACAATATCTATATGACAGTATTGGTTCGGTGTAAATAACAAATAATGAATTTCAAGTTTGTGGTTAATACATTAAGTGATCTTGAACCCAATTCCTTCGCAACCCGGAACCATTATCCAATCAAGCTAAAACTCGTTGTATGTATTCTCCCATAGGGTTCGTCGTCATATGATATGGGCTTGCTCTGGAATACATTTTATTTATCTGTCAAAAAACGACAAACTTACCACAATTTTATTTCTGTGCTTGTTCATGCAGCCCACACGATCACAGTTTGGGTACAAAATCATATAACTTCGAGATAGGCAGAGGGTTAGAGGAGCCTAAGGAAACGAAAAAAACGTCAGCTGGAGACTTTTTGGGTTCATCGTGGTATTTATTAGGTGGAGGAAATGGACTTGAAGCCTGATAGAGGGCATCTGACGACCACCGAGCGCCGATGCCTGGAGCATGGAATATACTTTTTTTCATAATATAAAATTGTAAATCGATTTTTCTTCATTAGAAAATGCCCATGACGTTTTGGACGTGTATTAAAGTTCGACAGAATAATTCTGAACACTGGTGGAAAGCTATATGTGAATAATTACTTGTGGAAAAAAATGTAAGCAGGGAACTCTTTTGGCCCGAAGGACCTGACACTCGGTCCTGATTGCTATGACATTAGACAATCTCTTTATACTGCATTTGTCTATGTTTGTCCATTATAGGGACAAATTGTGTGAACGATATCATATCAGAATCCATCATGCTCAGTTTCTTTTATCGTTCTTCCCCGTAATTTTACGTTCATGGTATATGTTGTGGAGCTTTTACCCGTACTTTATTTCAAGCTCCCTTGAAACTTTGACATTATTATAGCCAAAGTTGATTTAGTAAATAAAAGTTGATCACCTGGATCGATATCAGCCTAAGGAATATTAACATAGCGCACGAAGAATTGGCTTTGCCTTTCTTGGAAAAAACAACAAATGCTTTTCTGTTCAAATCGAGAACAGCGCCGGGGAACCGTAGCTGGGCGATTTCAAAAATCAAATTCATTTTTGACAAAAACCAGGTATTCCCTTTTAATTTCGCGGTCATTGCTATCTTGGATGGCAGTATTTCAGATCACGTCTCCAGGAATCCTGTTGAGTAATGAACACGGAAATACGGCCAAACATTTACAGGGAATGGAGTATGGATGTACTTTTATTACCACAGAGAGTAGCGGTCATAAACTTTAGACGGACACAATATGAGAACCTTCCACGTCAGCAAATCAGCGTGTGCGTTGGCGAGCAGTGAAACCTAAGATCGCGAAACATTTCCCATGGGTTTTATGAGTTTAATCCCGAACACCGACATATTTGGAAACGATATGTGTATCTTAACATCCATTGTATAGATATTTCAATTATATAGCCGATTGTTTACCCTTTTGATCATCCTGTCAAACGATGTACACATAGGAAATAAGAAGCCAGAAATAGTAACTGGGAAATTACATCTTACATTCTGTTCAGGCAGATGCCTATCCAATATTAGGCTAATATACTTTAATAGTCCATTATAAATGTTGTTGTTGTTGCTGATACTTCGATATCTTCACAGGAGCAATTTATGCCAACCAATCAACGTTATTCCATTCACCGAATCAACACGATGGTTTAAAGTTTATCATCAGGTGAATAATGTTCGTATTTGAACTTTAAGCTGTGAATTACATAACTCTGTTTCGAAATAGCAGCGACATTAAACATTACGATACTGGTTAGCTGGGCCACACAAAAGACCAGAAAAGACCATACACATATGGCCCCACTAATTAAAGGAGACCATAACAGAAACATAAGTAAAGAATGACTATAAACAATACTGATTCCAAGGGGCGGGAAATTGTCATTGACGAATGCCCATATAAAAGTGACAGTGTTTTCCTCTGTACAAATACAATAATGGATCTACCCCTGGGGTTTTAACGCCTCAAGTCTGATTCCGCTTCCAGACAACTGGTACCACCGGGGCTGACTTTTGTACATGGTGATAACATTGACTAGTTAGATGGACATCCAACCAAACTGGTGTTACATTAGCCTGGGAAACTAATCAGTCCACTTGGGTCTTTCGAGACGACAACCGACATTCGGGAAATACATGGAGATGTGTTTACTTGCGCAAAGGCTTTTCGTTTCAGCCTTAAATTGATGCATAGATCATATTGTCTAGACGACGTAATTTGTACGGGTGTTAGTACTGAACGCTAATAATGTAACAGACATGATGCCGTCACAGTACAGACTTGTGTTCCAAGTATGAGAAACATTTACCCATACGTACATGACTTCTATCTCTAAATTCCCTCTAAACAAACTTGTGCTCTTCTTGCATTAGAACTGTTCGAAGGGAACATTTCCAGTGGACGGTAGCTTCAACCGGTCGAAGACGAATACAACTAACACAGCCACAAATAGCACTCGACACTCGGTTGTAATTATATAGGAGCATTTTCTAAACTCTCGACAAAAATGTCCTGGAGTCAACTGACGTATTCCAATAACGACGAGTTTGATCTTGTTGGAATCCCATATAGCGATTGCAGACCCTCTATCTGTAGTTACGTGAGACGGTTGTTTCAATCTTTATGGGATGCTGTGAATAATAACAAACTTCATGAGTTCAAACAAACTGTAGGCTATACTCATCTGAACAGCCAGAAACGTATCGATCAAGCCATGATCAGGCGATGTAGAATCGACCATACACGATTAACTCACGAATATTTACTAAAAAAGAGCCAGTCCCAAGGTGTATTCCATGCCACGAATATCTCAAGGTGAAACATATTCTTATCGAATGCATAGATTTTAAGATTGTAAGAGATGCTTTTTATCGAGCGACTACGTTGGAATCGGGGGAGGAAGGATTGCATCTTGGGTTATTTGAGAGAAATCGGTTGGTTGCATAAGTTTTAATGTGTGTATGTTTTAATGCGTTGGATTAAAAAGTTATTGGTTTGAGTACTTGGAATTTTGTTTGATCGTCGCTATATAGCTGAAATATTGCTAAACGCGACATTAAACCTTAATTCTCCCTCTGTCCATCGCTCTCTCTCCTACTCTGTGTAAACGCATTTAAAGGTAAACGAACCCTACAAATCTCATCACCATGGCTATATCGAGTAGATTTGCATTGCGGTGTAAATTCTGAATCGCATACGGGATATTTAGGTACGTCAAGCTGTTCACACGAAATTGCTTGTGTAGTTTATATACTCACCATCTTGTTTATATTCCAAAATATGTTTTTCGTAAATTTTTGAGAGAGGTGAGAGATAGCTACACTGCTGGTCAAGCTCGGAGAATAAACAAACAATGCATTGGTTGCACTGCTGACCTCACAGTCCCCCAATCATTTTATAAAATATCTAAGGTCGATCTTTTGAAAAAAATATATTTAAAAACTCGCCCAATTAAGACCCATTGGAGTACCCATATTCTGTTGATATATTGTGTTGCCAATTTTCACATTTATATTATTAATCTCGAGTTTAGTTCATAACTAGATATTTCCTCTCTAGCCACCTAGTTCAAAGGATCGAATATACGGAGTGAGAAAAACATTCATCAGTCAGCTAAATCTAAGTTTATCACATACTGATAAATGAATCCATCTATCATTTAAGGATGACAATCGACCTTCAACATATAGTGAATGATGTATTCATAACGATAAGGCTTCCGGTCTCCGTGTCAGATTGCTGTAAAGAACAAATAGTTTGGGAAACAAAATTTATCTCAGCAGGAAATTAGCTGATGATGAATCGTATGTACGTGCTTTCTGGCCAGTACTGAGACTATTTGAGCTCAGAATGAGTTATAGGTTTTGTTGAATTAAACAAGATAATTTAGAGGTACGAAACGAGTACCTAAACGGCAGACTTTTTTCTGTCCATTACACTTACTTTAGTTCGCTTGGGGTTCCATGCTGATATCCTGTTCAAACGCAGCGGTATTGGTTATCAGCGTGATCTGTAAACGATAGCCTGCCATCGTGATCAGCGGAGCGCCAGCCAAAAGCACACGCTGTTGTTGCGGTGTTTCTTCAGATTAAAAGGAAATCATAGGAATGGTTCACTGATCCGATTGGAAACATTGTTAATCTCATAAAACAGACAAATGTCTAAAATAGTGCAGTTGTACGAAACACGAATTATTAAAGTGTAGCTCTGATTCATGCCCTCCAATTCATTAAAGTTTAGACCGAATGAATAACAGACAGACAAGCGGCGCATAAATAAAATACGAGCATGAAAGATTGGATACTTGGATGCAGCCAAGTTTATTTGGATAAAATTGATCAGCACAACGTCAGATCCGACAACAATTCGTGTGAGCGGGTGCTGTACTGGCTGGCCAGATCAGTGTCCAGGATAGTAGGAACTGAGGGCGCTCTCGTGTCCTGACATATTCAGGTACTGTCGTGATATGAAAGAAAAATATAAAAAAACGACGCTAAATCATATCCACTCACCGTACCAAGTAAGATAATTACATCGTGAACTTTTGTGTATATTATTTTGCGCCGCCGTAAGATATACCGTCATGAAAGCTCGACCTGTAATAAGCTATCGGCTTAGCTGAATCTGGAGATCTTCCTTTGATGATATGCAATGCTTGAATATGGATGTTATCTTTCATCTGGAGACGAACCAAAATACCGAAGAGTAAGAAAGTGAGGCCGACTCCTGTTCCGGATTGTGCGAAGACAAATATTCAACATTTCATACAAACCGACGGCTGAAAATTTTGGTGACAAATTGTTTGATGCCTTGCACAATTATATAAAACTGGAAGCAGCCAGACATGTTTGAAGAGAATGCTAGTTTTGGAAGAACATGCCTAGGAACCACTCTCTTGTTGAGAGTGCCTCCAGCCAAACTTGGCAACCCCATGCTGTTCTAATGTGGACAAGAGTACTGAGATGATCGATGCCAGGATGCCGAGTCAAAACCTTTTCAAAATCAATCATGAAAAACTTTCACGTATTTGATTATTTTCTGTGAGTCGGGTTATTTCACCTATACTTTGTCTTTACATAAATCCTTTTTGAGTATTGATCACGGAAGGTAATACATTTCTTATTCTATTAGCTTCAAAACTTTATATCATTTGTAATCTACATTCAAGGATACAGTCGTCTTTTTTTTCAAGTTTTATATGTTTTCCATCTGGGTGTACATGTTATAATGCCTTGCTTTTGGACGTCTGACAGGGAAGCTGGTTTAAATGCATACTTGGCAGATCGAGGGGGGAACAGTCCGATATTCTTCTCGAAAAATTTGTAGAATTCACACGGAAATCCATCGGAGCCGGGAGTTTCTCGTTTTTCATATTGCTTTGACCCTCGACACATTCGTGTAAATTGATTTCATTCCCGCAAGGCTCTTTCTTTAGAACAGAGTTTTGTATTTATGGTTAAACAATAAATCATCTTTTTCGTTCTTATAAATTATGGCCTTTATACAGTGCCGTATAGCAGTTTTCCCCCGATCGAAAATAATTTGAGAATCATCCCTTACTATGGTTCCGTCCTCATTCTCAACTCCTTGCAGTGTGTTAGTGTTATATTTTTTCCCTGCTAAATGCAGAAATATGACGAATTCTTCTCCACCTACTAATACCAGTCCGACTTCGTCGAGACTTAGCATTCATATCCGAGAATACGCTAGATCTGAGAATACGCTGGACACGCTTTTATTGCAGGTGTTCATGTGGAGACTATGAGCTATCCACACGGCCCCTAGCACCGGCTTAAGCGGAATTAGACATGCAAGTTCGGGAGCTGTGATGACAGATCAGCTCAAACAACTCATCTGGTGTTGATGGATGAGCATCTTGCACGTCTGATGGAGTAAACCCCCTAACATGGGGTAACCTGGTAAATGCAAGAAACCTAGAAAAACAAACCTGTAAAATCCGACGTCGTACGGCTTAAATTTCCAACCGAAACGATAAACCTACATGTATTTGTCGAGTGACATGTACAGTGGCTCTAGATTTAGTATACTTTTATGAAATGCAAGGAGGTTTTGTGAATTTAAAATAGCTTGGTACAGCGCTGTGTACCTCTGAATCATTCAGGATTCGTGGTAAATGTCCAGTCCTTTATCCAAGTAGTTGGCTTTCAAGAAAATCCGATCTTTGAAGGTTTCGATTATGTTCGCTGGACGATGCAATCGAAAATAAGCTATATTTTCACAAACTTCCGTGACTGTGGGTGGTATAATATTTCCTGAAGACACAGATCGTTGTATATGTCTGATAATATGATTTAAAACTCTCAGAGGTAACGCATATAGGGCTGCATGCATGCTATGTATACTGCTGGGTGTGTTAGTTAAACCCACTAAATGATTAAAAGTGATATGATCGTGAATCTCACGCATTATTAAACTCTCTCCAACCATGGCTGCGATGTCTCCGTTGCTGTTTCATTTGGTGGTGGAATTGCATCCTGTCGTCTTTTGCCAATTAAAAAGAACCTTGAAAATATGGAGCCCTCATCTCATTTCAAAACAATGCGCTTTAAGAATATACACGTATGATATGATTTTATTTATTTTATTTGATTTATTTGATTTATTTTATTTTTCTAGAGTTTGAAAGTTACAAATATGTCAACAATTAATTATCAATGACATCAAATTACTCTGTAAAGCCTGTAGATCACGAATGTTCTGATAATTCAATAACACCATCAATAAACCAATCATTCCAAAATCCGGTACAAACAATCGTATCAGCGATTGTCTGTCACTGGCCAGGCATGAGAGTAGATCATTGCCAGACAAATATTTATATAATAATGATCGAAAACTCTGATTATTTTCTTCAAAACTGTGTGAACTATTATGAGTATATTTCTAGTTCATTGAAACTCATGACAGTGTTGACACCATTTTGAAACTATGTAAACCAGAAAATGCACAAAACTATCCACCATTCCATTTTAAATATTCTACATAGATTAATGGCAGTTAAAATACAAAATTTTGCATGAAAACAGCATGAATAGGCAAAGCATTTTGTCACAACTGTTGCGGTTTATCGCAATCAGGGCATTAATATGCATAGGCACCGCCTTCTGTCACAAACTGAATTGTGACAACCTGGTTAGGACTGTTGATTTGAAAGAATAATCATCTGCGAGTCTGACACGTTTTGTCCAAAAATGAACAGTTATCAGTTGGATCACCAAACCCATCCGTATATTCATCCATTCATTTAAAACATACTAGCAGAGCTAGTAACACATGAGCTATCATAGAAGAAATAACGCACTTAGTTAGTTTATTAATTAGTTGATGGTGTCTGTCGCTGAAAAGGCAATAATCGGCCAGAGTGCAATAGTGATGAATTATGAACTTCGTGGATGGAAAGAGTTAATATTAGCGGTTGGTGTGTAATGAAGAAGACAATGGGATACACGAAATTTGCTTTATTTATGTATAGTGAACAATATTAACCAACACATGGGCTGTTTAAAGGCCTGATATGCAAATGATCTTCCGAAAGGAATTTACTGTAAAAGTAAGCATTTGGCATATCAACATTAACACAATTTACGAATTGAAAGTTGCATAGAGGCATCAATATCAAATTGTTCATTAGACGTGTATCTAAGCCATCAAGATATTTATATTTCTTCTTTGCTGCTCCAGAAATGTAGCTTCTTGTGCATCTCACAGCGCTGCTCTGTATAAAATTAACAGTGGCTTAATTCTTTCTCCTTCATGGTGCCAAGCGTCCTAGATGAGCATGACGATATATCCATAACATTTTGTACAAATAAATCAGTTTAATCTCACTCAGCATAGTCTTATAGATGTACGCACAATGTACATGTATCTGCTGAGCTGCTGGATAGAGAATTTGCTGATTTATTACAAAAATAAACTTGACCTGAAATTATCTGTAAACGCTTCCATATATTTCAGTGCATTATGTACATGCACTTTAAACCTCATTACTATTTGCCCAATTATAACAGGCATGTCTCTTTAGGATAATATCAGTTGTGGGATAAAAAGTCGAAATGTTAAGTTTCCCATCCAGCATTCAAGTCATAGGAAGGGTTTACATATGAAGCTTCCACAGAGATTTTATGAGGGGCTGGCCAGTCTGTGTTGATTATAGCATGCTGACCCAGCCCTCTGGCCAGTTAGGATGGTGATACAGTTTGACCTGTATACCCTGGCTCATATACATAAGCTGCATGGACTGACAAAGCTATACTTCAACACAGTGGTGGATCTGACTCCTGGAGTTTAATGGCTTTTAAAACAAACAAATGAACTACTTCACAAGAAAAGGGATCAAATGTTTACCATCAACACAATTTTATCACGTGTTGAATGTACCATAGCTTTTCCTTCATAGACTGAATCTGGCATAGACTGAATCTGGGTTAATTCATTAACTTAGCGGTTATGCTGATCACTTGCAATATATACTTCTCATTTGAACAATCATTACACTCTAAGCTCAGAAGGTGTAAAGAAGGTGAAAAAAGTGTAAATCAAACGTTTACACCTTCTGGGTTCATGTTTACACCCTTAGGAGGTGTAAATAAGATGTAGAAAATGTGCAAATGTATGAAGATTGATTCCAACCCTGATTTTGCACCCGTAAAGACCCGTAGGTCTTCTTGTTGACGGGGTAGAGTGGCTTGCATCATTCACGAATCTTTTAATTAGTTTGTTGGCTACATTCCAGAAAAGATAATCTCGAATGAGGTCGAGTTCTTTTTTGAACAAGGACTTGGGATTGCGGATTTTGTTTGCTCGATTTATCAATGCCCTGCCCCATGCAGTACGAGCTTTCCATGGTGTGAAGTTGAAAAGTTAACGTATTGACCTGTATGCGTATCTTTTCTGAAAATTGAGGAGCCGTCGGGGGTGACAGAGATATCAAGAAAGTGTGAATTTACATTGCGTGAATTTAATCTGCTTATGGAAAGAATTCAATTTCTTGATAACTTTGTCAACGTCCTGTAGTTTCACTAACACGAGCGTGTCGTCAACAAACCGACAATAAAACTTTAGACATTTTCTAGTTCACTCATTATAATGTCTGCTAATACGGGCCCTATTGTCTCACTTGCTCCAATTTGTATCTTGAAAATGACTTTGAATTAAGTTGCAATATAGATCATTATAACCATGATATCATTCTTCGGAGTTACATATATATTGATATCCACAATATTTACCGTATTTCACTTTAGGAATACATATTTCTAATCTTCAATGAGTCGTACAAATAGGACCGTCAATGAAAAATAACGGAAAGAAATGTTAGTGGGGGGAGGGGGGGAGAAAACGTTAGGTTCTACCGAGATTTGAACTCGGATCGCTGATTCAGAGTCCAGAGCGCTAACCGTTACACCATAGAACCTCTTACGCAACCTATCGTTCAGGCGTTTGCCTACGATATACAATTATGGTAATAGGCCTATGGACTAAGCTGTAAATACTGGTACCATTGTGAAAGTCAATTTGATATTTACGATATTTATCGTATTTGAGTTAATGAATACTTATTGAGGCATCTCCATTAAGACTAGAGCAATACAAAAACAAAACGAACTCTTAGAGCAAAGAAGGGAAAACTTTAGGTCCGAAATTTAACTTGGCAAACAATATCCAATGTCATTGAATGTCGTTTTCAATATTTCCCATTTTACGTGGGCCTGGGCTTTTTGGGACCTGTCCAGGCCTTTGGGGGGGGGGGGGGGCAAAATGGCCCCTCCCCTAATTACTTTTCTTATCTCTTCAGCTAGGGTGCGGAAACTTATCACACTATACCCTTGGGCCAAGCTCTATTAGAAAATGTAAAAAATGCAAGATGGTCCCTTTGATGACGTCACAGTGATGTTATTTTCAAAAACGGCATTTTTGGTCGATTTTTCCGTCAGAAT